>WBNM01024478.1:0-16856 GCA_013399055.1 Ramphastos sulfuratus | reverse complement strand
TTCCTTTCCTTTCCTTTCCTTTCCTTTCCTTTCCTTTCCTTTCCTTTCCTTTCCTTTCCTTTCCTTTCCTTTCCTTTCCTTTCCTTTCCTTCCCTTCCCTTCCCTTCCCTTCCCTTCCCTTCCCTTCCCTTCCCTTCCCTTCCCTTCCCCTTCTGCAAATATGTAAGGGCAAAGCAATAAATTTATTTCTATTTTTATTAGAGGGAATGCAGAGATATATAAAACAAACAATAGGGTCAGCTTTTTCTGGTAATGCTTAACAAAGCTTGTAAGGACACTTAGTTTGCATGCTTAACATCACTATAGTCTTCCGTTCTTTTAATGTCATGCAATTTCTCTCACTTCTAGGCATAGTAAAACTTTCACTTTACTTATTCCGGAGTAAATAACAGATGTTTACATCTATAGTAGGATATCAACATATCAATAACTTAGCCTTTCTGCTTCTCCNATTAATGCTGTTGTCCCAGTTCTCAGTAAATGCTCTGACTATTATCATCTCAATAAACATTTATGGCTATAACAGGGTTTAATACAGGAAGGGTTTATATATTACTTGTGCTAAAGAGATGTCTATGTGATTGGGCCCTAGGGAACTCCCCTCCTTGCTGATCATAATGAGACTTAGTCAACAACTGTTCACCTGTTCAGATGCAGAGGGTTTTAAAACTTGGCTTCATCTCATTTGAAGTACATAGGTTTTGGTGTTTTTTTCTGGGATTCTTTTGTGGTTTCTTGTGGTTGTTTTTTGTTGTGTTTTTTCTTTCTTTGTTTTGGGGTGGGTTTTTTTTTTTGTTTTGATTTTTTGTTTGGGGGTTTTTTTTTTTTGTTTGGGTTTTTTCAGGATGTTGCTTGTTTGTTTATTTTTGTGGGTTTGTTTTGTTTTATTCTAATTAATCTGCCAGTGGGCTCATCTTCCTTTGTGAATGAAATTTCAGGATTCAAAATCGAAGATGTACTCTCAAAATATTTTCTGCTATTTTTTCAAGCCTCAGGATATGCATATCGTTCCCTCGGTGATTAAGTTAGAAAGAAACATCTGTCTTGAACTCACTATTTAAAAAATAATTACCATGGAGATTGTTGTTCAATTTCCTTGTTATCATTAATAATGTACAAAAGAGGTTTTTGGCCAGGTATGCTGCTGCTCTGCCCTGCAAAGATTGCACAGGTTGAAATGGAATAGACAGGAAATGACTTGTCAGAAACAAAAGTGAGAAAAACTGATTAACTGTTTTATGAGCCCTGAATATTTACCTTTGGATGCTGAAGAAATTTACTCACGTCGGTCCTAGTGGGCATACCTTGTTGCCTCAGTTATTACTCCTCAGAAATGTTAACTTCCCAAGTGTATGAAATTGTAGATGTAGATTACACTTATTTCAGCAGAACAGATGGGTATGGTGCTTATTCAATGAACATACTAAGAACTCTTTTCACACCTCTAACAGTCACAGCTTTGCACACCCATGTGCAGTACATCTGTGGATTATTGGCAGTGCATTTGGCTGCACAGTAGGAGTATCTCAGGTTTAAAATTTTCCTGTATGTTGCTCCTGTGTTATTCTTTTTAAAATGTCTGTCTTCTCCCTTTGTGCATCTGTTCACAGCTTTGACCACAAAAAGAGACTTGTGACCTTTGCAAAAATTTGAGTCTGGTAGCCTCCATGTGAGAATGTAAAAGGTGTTATAAATGAGGAAGGGAACAAAGTGTCTTTTTATTAATTCTCCCTCTCCTTTCCTTTCCTTTCCTTTCCTTNATGGGGAAGCAAGGGCAGGTGGAAAACAAAGGCTTGGGTCATTATGTCCCCTCCCCAAGTGATAAATAGGTACCCACAGGTGTTTAGGTGCTTGTTGGTGTCTTGCCCTAAAAAGGATAAGCAAGCCCTGGTTTCACCTAATTTGATAAGTTTTGCAAATGCCATTGTGATTGGTGAACCTCTGTGGCCAAAGGAGCCATTACACTCTGGCAAACAATATAAAATTGAGCTAAGTTGTAAGCAGTTGTGCTGCCTCTGCCTCACTGCTCTACCTCAGTGTGTGCTGCCCTGCTCAGGCAATGTGCTCTGCCTCACTGCTCTTGGCTTGAACAACGTGTTCTGCTCTACCTTGTGCTTCAGACCAGCTTAGGCCTGATGTTTTAGGCTTGAGCTACCTAGAAACTTAAGTGCCTCAAGTTTACCAGGAGAAGGCATCAAGTGCCTCACTACATGGTGAGAAGTACCACTGACATTGTGCTCTATGCATGTCTGCAAGAGATCCTGCATGCACCTCTGCAGACCTCTGTGCCGAGAGGAACCAGAATCAGGTCAGAGATTGTCTACCTCTTTTCCCAGGACCCTGCTAGAGCCTGGGAAGATCTAGAAGCCTCTCAATGGCTATCAAGACGCCAAGCAGTTCCAACACTGCCATAAAGGAGACAGGGACTATCTTGAAATTCCTACTCCACTGCCATGAGTAGCACAGATGTTCCCTAGGGTTCCGGGGTGCCTTTTGTTTGTAAATGGGGCAACACCATTCTGTGGCTAAGCTTTTCCAATTTTCTGATTCTCCTAAATGAATGAATTGCCCATAAGCATCCTTGTGAAGATTTTCCTGAACAAATTAAAATCCAAATTTAACTACTTTGTATATAGTTTGTGGGTGGGGTTTTTTGGAAAAAAAATAACTACATATTTTATAATTCCTGCCTTGTTAATTGCCCCAACTAAATCATCCATTTCCACTATTCCATCCCCACAGACAATTCTTTTTTGACTGACACAAATAAATGTCACAGTACTGTTTACACAAGTATCAAATGGTCAAGGCTCTCTTTGCAAGCCCACAAACCTGTTCTTTGTTTTCCTATGAAAGTGGGAGATGTTCCTACCATTTTCACCTCTCTAAGCTTTATTAATCTTAGTTCTTTGCAAAAATCAGTATTGGCAGACTAGATGAGTACATCTTCCATGTTGACGGTTCAATATCCAACAGTGGTAATGTGCTCTGTCTTACCTAACATGTAAACATGTACATCCATTTTAAACTCTTCTGTACATTAACCCTTGAATTTTAATTAATTACTTAATTACTTTATACAGTGGGCTGATTCCTATAGGCTGCTACTGGTTATTCCATGAGAAAAGATGGAATAACTAACAATACTAGGATAGGAGTTTAGCATATTGTAAAGACGTTTATTGTATGTATGAAAAGGTAAAACGAACAAGGTAAAAGAGAAACAAAAAATCTAAAATCCACTTTTGGGGTTTTGAGTTTCCTTCCTAACTTGGCATGATGCTTTTAATGTAATTTCAGACTTATTTTGTGTATAATAGATGAAATTAATGAAAGAATTAAATTAGATTGAGAGTCAGTTAATCAAGTTAATCAAATTTTGTATGGTGATGCATGCAATCGTTAAGTATACATTAATGAAAATACTTAGCTGCCATGATACTTTGCTTATAGACCAAATGCTTAGTTGCAATGATACTTTCCTTATAGAAGGAAGTAAATTAGCTTCAGAATGCATTGTATCAGACTTTGAAAGAGTCATTAAGACATTTCTGTTTTTTATGTTAGGAGAAGGAATTCAGAAGGATGACAAGTTGCCAAATCATAGTATCAAAACTTTAAATTTATCAAAGATAATAATCTTGTGTGCAATTTAAAATAATAATTAAGAGTCATTGACCAAAGATTTAATGAATCAAGTAACGATTCAAAGTGCTATTTATGTAGTATGTGCGATTTTCATAACAACATTAAGCATTTTTTACATACACTATTTACTGATTTAAAGATAGAGACATGACAGTAAGTTTAGGTTTGAAATGCTAGGGAAATAATGTCTATGAAACCACTTCCAGTGACATGATTCTACAATCTTCATTCATGTTGTGAGCAGCTATTTCCTCAGTGTTAAGAACCAGCACGGATCATAGATTTGAACCTTAAATGACAATCAGACGTGGATTATCATTCATTCATTCATTTAAAATACAACCCAGTACACTGTACACTCTATAGCTACGTGGAATTTGATCTTGATAAACCACAGTGTTAGTATATCATGCTTTCTCTGTAGTGTGCTTTTTGGGTTTTTTGTTTTGGTTTTGGGTTTTTTTGGCTTTCAAGGTGGGTGGGGGCATGTTTGGAACTGTGTGGACAAGAAAATAGAAGAAAAATTATTCAAGCTGTTCAATACATTTTCATGGTCATTACTTCCTTTCAAACTCTGTTCTTCTTTTCAACTAAAATATAGACTCACTCTTTGAGTTTAAATGTGCTAAGAGCTTTAATGTTCTTCCCTCAAGTAGAAGTAAATTATCTCTGTTGCAAGGGTATGAAATGCTGAACACACATGTAAACCCTGGGTGACAGAAAGATACAAGCATATTTACCAGGTTGACTCTTTTAACTAGAGCCTCTAGATGCGTCCTTTGATAACTGGAGAGAAAAAAAAATTACAAACACATATATGCTATTTGTTGTCAACAATAGACTGAACAGCATTTTTAAAAATTATTATTTCTGCTTATACATATGCATACATAATCCTCTAATGTTTCCCAGGGAGGTTGTGGATGCTCCCTCCCTGGAGGTGTTCAAGGCCAGGTTGGACGAGGCCTTGAGTAAACTGTGCTAGTGGGAGATGTCCCTGCCTATGGCAGGGGATTGGAAGTGGATGATCCTTGAGGTCTCCTTCCAACCTTACCATTCTATGATTCTATGATTCCTAGTTTCCCTCATCCAGTTTACCAGATGCAAGGCATATGTGAAGCAACATTTACGTGCAGGGTTACTTAAATGTTTTCACTATGAATGTAAGAAATATTAATGGAATAGAATCACAAAATTGTCAGGGCTGAAAGGGACCTCAAGGATCACCTAGCTCCAACTCTCCTGCTGTGGGCAGGGACATCTCACACTATATCAGGTTGCTCAAAGCCACATCCAACCTGACCTTAAAAACTTTCAGGGATGGGGCTTCTACCACCTTTCTGGGCAACCTGTTCCAGTGTCTTGCCATTTTCATGGTGCAGAACTTCTTCCTAACATCCAATCTGAATCTACCCACTTCTAATTTTGCTCCATTCCCCCTAGTTCTATCCCTACCCAACATCCTAAAAAGTCCCTAAGCAGTAGGCCCCCTTCAGATACTGGAAGGCCACAATAAGGTCTCCTTGGAGCCTTCTCCCCTCTCGACTGACAGCCCCAACTCTCTCAGCCTGTCCCCATAGGAGAGATCATCCTGGTGGCCCTTCTCTGGACACACTCCAGCATATTCATATTCTTCTTATAATAGGGGCTCCAGAACTGGGTGTAGTACTCAGGGTGGGCTCTCACCAGAGTGGAGTAGAGGGGGAGAACCTTCCTCAACCTGCTGGGATACAGTTGGCTTTCTGGTATGCAAGGGCACATTGACAGCTCATATTGAGTTTCTTGTCCACCAGTACACACAAGTCCCTTTCCTCAGGGCTGGTCTCAAGCCAGTCACTGCCCAGAGTATATCAGTGCTTGAGATTGCCCCAACTCAGATGGAGGACCCTACACTTGGTCTTGTTGAACCTCATGAGATTGGCATGGGCCCACCTCTCCAGCCTGTCCAGGTCCCTCTGGATGGCATCCTTGCCCTCCAGTGTGTCAACCGCAGCATGCAGCTTGGTGCAATTGGCAGACTTGCTGAGGGTGCGCTCAATGCCACTGTCCGTGTCATCAACAAAGATGTTAAAGAAGACTGGTCCCAGCACTCACCCTTGAGGGACTCCCCTTGTCACTGACCTCCACTTGGACATGGACCCATTGACAGCCACTCTTTGGGTGTGGGTGTCAAGCCAGTATTTTATGCACTGAGTTGAAACAATCCTTCCACTTCACAAGAAGTAAGTCTGCTTGTACTCACTTGTATGTCCATTTTTCATGCATACTCACTGTCTACATCTCCCTGCATATTACAGGTTAATGGTTAAAGCTAGGAGAGAAACTTCCAAAACTTGCACTATCAACAGCAGACACAATTGACCCAGAAAAAAAAAAAATCATTGGAGATGTTATCAGACCTTTAAAAGAGACAATGGCTGCAGAAATGAAATGGAAATAAATTGAAGTCTAATAAATATAAAGTAAATACTGTAGAATCGTCAGATTGAAACATTATAGACAACAACGTGAGTGTCTGTTCAGATTCCCCATGTCTTCCTTCAAGTTTTATGTGTTTCAGCATTAGTCAGGGAATTAGTACTTTCATCTGTCTGCATACTGAAAATGCCTCACTTAGTGAGAAGCCTTGTTAAAATCAACTACCATCATAACTCAGTGGAGCAAAACTGCAAGCATAATTATGAGGCTTTAAAATGTTTTTATGCATATATGTCTTATTATCTGATAATTTAGTAAAGCATGCATCTAATCAGAATTCTGAGTTTCATCCCAAGAATGCATCAAATAGACCTAAAATGCTGACTGGAAATCACAATGGAAATTAATTGAGTCCTTTTGTTTTGATTAGAACATGGCTAACAGACCAGTACTAATTTTATTTGATAGCATGTCCCATTCCTACAATTAATTTGGAACTGACTAAACAAGTCAGAAAACCATCTAACCCATAACAGACTGAAATATATCTGATGCATTTATTTGGCAGAATGTGTCCAATTACTGTTTTCATATATTATTCATCTGTGTGTTCAAATTTGTTTGCTACCAGACTAGTTAATTTTTATCTGTTTGCTACTGAAAAACAACTTCCTTCATTATGGTTCTCTAGATCTGTAGGATTTCCAGAGGTCTACTTTTTCCACCTTTTCACTGAGACGCAATGAACTCCAAGAAGATGTGTCCCAAAGTGGGACTAGTTTTACTTCTGCAACACTAGAAATCTATTCTTTTTCTGCTGTACTTTTTTTTTTAACATGGAAGCAATGAAAAAAGCTTGAGAGGAACTATCGATAATTACACTACTGTAATGTAGTTGTTTTTTTGGTTTGTTTGGTTGGGTTTTGTGTGCTTTGTTTTGTTGCTGTTTTGTTTTCACCTCCATGCCTCTCTGCTTGTTTTACTTTGAGTATCAACTGTGCAACTATGATTTAGGGAACTGTCTTGGGACCAGCTAGGAGGGAAGAGAAATGCAGGCTGTCAGGTTCTTACTGCATTTTTCTCCAGTCTTGTTTTCTCGTCTGACAAGGAAAACAGCTGTTTCAATTTGACTTATAAACAGCACAATCAAATAGTTCTTCCTGTGCAGTATTACAGGTTACAAGGAGATCTAAAACAATTAAGAGATGTAGTTCTAAAGCAACTTCTGTTTGGACTCTCAGTGACCTCTGCAGCTTTTCTCTTCTTTTGTCTTCTATAGGACTTATTTGTTTCTAAACGTAAGATGATATAAATCTGTTTTTCAATAATCTGACATTTGAAAGTCTAAATAAATTTATAACTGCAAGCAACAAACCACAAGTTCTTCAGTTTGGGTTTGGGTGTTTTTGTGTGTTTTTTGATGGTTTGTGGGGTTTTTTTGTTTTGGTTTGGTTTTTTTTGTCCTTGAAAGATAAAACAAAACAGAATTTGTATACTTTACCTCTAAATATAAACTAGATTTTCCATTGAGGCTATATTTTCAAGAAAGATACAGCAACTGCATAAGTTTACTCACTTTATACAGCCAAGTAGTACTATGAAGTTTAATGGGATTTCTCAAACAAGAAAGAACCAGAATGATGTGAGAAAGAATAGGGTAAAATATCAGAAATTATATTTACTGTAAGAGAAATTGTGATGTGAAAGTCCTCTCTGACATATGAAAGCCTAAAAATCAATACATAATTTAAAATATTTATAGTACCTGTACATGTATATTCTTTAAGGACTGCTCTTCCCTGATATACATACATTTTTTTTTCCATTATACATCACCAGCCATGTTCTTACAACTTCATTTACTCACTCATTTTGATTACTTAGATTTCTTCCACGGCTTCACCTATCAAAGTTGAAATCTCTGTATGTAATTAATTTTAAATAAGTAAATCAGCATGACAGTTGCATTTTTGCAAACCTTCTTGTTTCTCTCTTCACCTAAAATTTTGTGTTATGGTGATTGTCCCTCAGTACTAGTCATTTGAAGCGGGTGATTTACTTAGTAGCTTTTGATTTACACATCTAATTTTGCATGTGTCCTAAATACCCTCTGTTAGAACACAGAACCATACGGTATTGTCATATGAATGTCAAATTATCTTCCAATCTCTCTAGGTTTCTTAAAAAAAAACAACCCAAGAAACAAAATCTAACAATACAAGTTTCTTTTTGTTATATTTCTCAGCTTTGTAGTTTTACCAGCAGACCAGCACCAGACTGGCATTTTGATCTTTGCTCTAAAATTATCAAAAGATGTTGACCATGTTACTACTTTCCTGTGCATTTGTCCTACGTTCAAGTGACAACATGTGGATGGAGTTCTAGTCAGCTGAAGAGCTGCACAGCTTTGCTTAGATCCTGTGGGAGCACAAGCTACACTTGTCAGGATTACTGTAGAGCTAAGGGAGCTGTCAGGGTATCTTGATATAGGAGCGGTGACCTCTCAGCTGTACATCTTACAACACAGCAAGATCCCTGACTCTTCTGCTGCTTCTGCTTAATAGCTCAAGCTCCTCCTCTAACAACCTGAAGATATTATTTCCTCGTTTATTTTTCTTATTCCTGGAAAACTATGAGAGAGAGGCTGATTTAGTCAAGAGTAGAAATACCAGGCAGGAGGCAAATGTTTAACTCACCATACAGGACAAAAAGCAAAAATTAAGATGGACAGAAGTGTAACTGCCTACAGCCAAAAAGGGTTAGTTAAAAAAATGGCCATTAATTCAGTGATACACCTGTGAAATCACTTTCCCTGGTAAGTTACTCTTTTTTTATTGCTGACCTTGGCAAATGTTCTCTTCTCTGGGGAGAAAAGACAAATACTGAGGAATTTTGTTCAAATGGCCATTTAGATTACAAGCACCATCATGATTAGAGAGGTCAAAAAGAGTCTATAAAGAGAATTGTCCTGAGATTAATTTAGGAAGATAGGCAAAGAAATGAACTGATGAAACAGTATTATAAGAATGGGACTGAGTTACGAAGCAACTGAGCAATGTGCCAGATTTCTCATACTGGGAGTACAGTGCAAGGCTGCCAAAAAGTACGTGGAAGCCAGTGGCTTCCTGCTGACTTCAAAGGCTTTGGAGCAAGTTCTGGACTCCAAAAGCGAAGCTATACTGTTTTTTTCCCACATTCCTCCTCCTGAACAATAATTATTACATCAAATTTTCTCATTATCAACTAGTCAATACTTTTTTCTCATTATTTATTAATAATTAACTTTTGCCACTGTTTAGTAAGCTATTGCTCATTCTTTTTCATAGAGAAGTATATGCATCAATCATTGTCACTTGAAAATTTTGATTCTATTTCCCTTAGTCATGCTGCTGACATATTTCCCCCATTAACAAATCTGTTATACTGTCCAAGGTCAAATTCATTTCTTGAACTAATTACAAACAGAATTGCAAACAGTGAATATATCATTGAAGATGTGAGGACAAAGAGGGTTTTTTTACCTATAAATTCAAAACCAGTAGTCAGTATTCATATCAAGCACTGTTCTGTCTTAATTTTTAGCATTGCTTTGTTAATATCATAATTCAAAACAAACAGACCACATATATCTTCTATGGATATAGCTATGTTAAGTCTGTTTCAGGAGTGTATGCCTGGAGCAACTCTTCTGGGCATCCATGATGAGCAAGCAGTGCAGTGGAATAGCAGTAGTTCTGTGAAATGAGGCAGAAGTGACTTTGAAATAGCTCTGGTCCAATCTCCAGTTTCTCTCTGTCTGTCTCTTCCAATATAGTTTCACCTGAAAGTATCCACTTTATACATTTCAAGATTTCTTTGCCTGAAGAGGAAAAACACAGTGAGGGGACACAGTTGGGAAACAGGCTACCAAAATGCATACCTAATGCAGATGAAAGTGTTAAAGTAGACTTTGCTTTATTATATTTTGTTTCACATCAGAGTGTGGTCTTAGAGCACATAAACCAGTTTTCTTTCAACATGTATTCTAAAAAACACATTTTGGGAGCTTCCCTAGCATGCTCTAATCATTAATGGAAATTTTATCCATCAAATGAGAGCTAGTCTGAAGTGAAAAACAGCAAAGCCTATAGGTAGTTGCTTGATCATTGGCATTGCCTGTTTCTCTTCACATATCAGGTAATTCCTTGTGCTACCTGATAATATGAGCACAGCCTACACCACTCCTGTGGGATCCTAAAATTTGTCAGTTCATCTCTGATCTCTCTCTTCTCACATACAACAAGTTTATTTTTATTCTTGACTTTTTAATTAGTTGACTGTTATCCAAATATTAAATACATTTTAAACAACTGGAGGAGCATTATCAATAATTAGACATAAATTAATTTGGAAACACTCTTAGTTCTTATAGCATGTATCAGGATACCTGAAATCCTTTATTTAATAGTCATGTGTAAAATTAAACCAGAATAATTGCTGCCAATTAATGGAATGTATAAAACAATTATAAACAACCTATAAGCTACAGTAATAATCCTGTAAGGAAGAATACAACTTCATTTTTCCTCTGTTGATTTGATTTGATATGTAGAAACATTTAAAAGTAGCTCTCCATTTTCCCTAAGAGAGATCTTTAAAAACAAATAATCATAACAAGATTTTGTTTTTATGATCATATTTTTTGATTTATAAACAAGAATTCTGGGGGAGATTTATTTGTAACAGTTAATAAGATTACAGATATAAAAGGCAATACCAACAGCCTAGCCAGTTGTCTTTGCCTATTCAATGCTAATGGCTCTTCAACCTCAAGAAGAGAAGGCTTCCAGGAGACCTTATATTAGCCTTCCAGTATCTGAAGGGGGCCTACAGGAAGGCTGGGGAGAGATTATTTACAAAGGACAAGGGGCAATGGGTTTAAACTGGCAGAGGGAAGATTTAAACTGGATGTTAGGAGCAAGTTCTTTCCAGTGAGGGTGGTGAGACACTGGCACAGGTTGCCCAGGGAGGTTGCGGCTGCTCCATCCCTGGAGGTGTTCAAGGCTAGGTTGGAGGAGGCCTTGAGTAACCTGTACTAGTGGGAGGTGTCCCTGCCTATGGCAGGGGGTTGGAGCTAGATGATCTTTGAGGTCCCTTCCAACCTTACCATTCTATGATTCTATGATTCTATGCTATTTGAAATAAATTCTCATGTTCTTATTTAACTCTGATTTCAAATAGCTCAAATAATCAGGAGACAAGAGCATTAGATTATTTTGAGCTTTAAAGACAAAAATATATTCTGATACTAATTTTGAGACTAAAATGAGGAAAGAAAATCACACACCAGAAGGGCTTAATTCTTAATTTCTCACCCTCACCTTTGATGGAAGGCTTGTTATATCTCAAAATTGAGCATGGAAAAAATCTTCACCCAGGTTTGCAACACAAGAAGCAGAGGGTAAAATAGTTGCAGCATGGATTTAAAGTAACTTTCACTGTAAACACCCTACCTATTCTAGCACACATAAGTCTCCATAGAAGTTGTGTTAGATTAAATTAGATATATCAAAATAGTGAAAATTCTCCTGAAATGACGAAGATCTCTGTAGTCTGCGTATGAACTGGAGATATCTTTATACTCTCTGTTCCTTTCCCTTTGAGTTCAAGCATCACCCAAACAATACACTGAGATGTTAATTATACACAAAAAGTGTAGCTCAAATACATGGTGATAATTGTAAAGCAAGTTGTAGAGTAATTGCAATTCCAGAAAAGTTAAAATAAAAATACTTTCTCCATTTTCATTACTTATTACTGGACAACATGATCTACACAATCAAGCAGAAAAAATATGTCTAGGACATTCATAGCAACACAAAATTTCAGAGTGATATAAAATGCTCACTTCATTGACATTCAGCAAAATCTGAATAGAATTCTAACAGTATGCTCAGAAACTGCCATTCCATCCTTCTTCTTACCTACCTCTAATTATAACTTTCCAAATTACCGGAGAACTTACATGTAGTTATCACATTCAGTAATGTATATACCCTCTCTCTAATCGTATTTGATATTTTAATCATAGAATCATAGAATCATAGAATGGTAAGGTTGGAAGGGACCTCAAGGATCATCTAGTTCCAACCCCCCTCCATAGGCAAGGACACCTCCCACTAGTACAGGTTACTCAAGGCCTTGTCCAACCTGACCAATCATTATTCCCTGTTTTGCAGAAACAGTGAAACTTTTTCATTCTGATTCATATAATAAAAAACTTTAGTGTTTGCAAACTTTAGTCTCTCTTTAGGTTGTATTAGACTTCACGATCTGTGTTTTCCAATACTTGCAGAAAATATTTCTTTGTTAACTTCACACCCTCTGCATAGTAACTCTAATATCAACAGATTTAGCATTTACACAACAGTCAGTCTAACCACAATGACATTCCATCTAAGATTTTTCCGCAAAATAAAGATTAGCAAGAGTCAAAATAAGGAAAAAAGAGTCAAGGACAGAGAGCTCAATCATGGTCTGTTAACGAAAGAATGTATTTTCATTATATAGTTTCATTGATTAAAATAAAACTCCAATAATTACATTATTGAAAAAAATACACATGCCACTGAATTCACAGTCATTTCAAACATGATTGTGAATATTCTGCTAAGCATAAAGCAGTTATAAGCAATTATGCAAAATGTATTCTATTTTAGGTAAATCCTTCAACAGGTAAACCAATTCCAGATGTAGATCTCAGTTTGGGAAACCTACCGAGAGTAAGTTCATCCATCTTTTTTTTTCAACATGTTATGGGAATTTGTCTTCACTTTCCAAATATGGGAAGACATTTTATTTATTTTTTTATTTATTTATCCTTTTTTATAAGATTCAACCAAATGTTATGTTTCAGTTGATTCAAATTACCTCAAACAGTTGTTCCAAATCTTCTAAATAAAAGCAATAATAAGATATTAAAAATAATGTCACTGGTAAGAAGGAGATCCTTTCCAATTCTTTTTATCATGATACTGTTTTACATAAAATGTGGCATTTTTAAGCAGTACTTAACGGCGGTGCTATATCATAATAATGAATAAAAGTTATCCTTCCTGAAAACACTTTAGTGTGTTGTGTGAGACCACCATGTCAGCTTTGCACTTTATTACAGACTCACAAGATCTGTTTATACTGTCTCATCATTCATTTGAGAACTGTCAGGTGAGTTCTAACAGCCTGATATTGTACCCACAGGTAGAGTAAACACTGAGAAATGGTCAACTGTGATCTTGAAAACACATGTGCCCTTATGTACATGTGTCCTCTACAGTGGGGTACAGACACACTAACAACTCAGGTTAGCATACAGTTTCATAGTAGTAAGTCCACATGCAAATCCAAGCCAGGAAGCACAGCTTTACCAGCTGACCACTGACACAGAGGCCATGTAGAATTGTTGCAAGAGGTGGCTGGACAGTTGCCAGTCATCAATGGCTTCCTGTTTTTAAACTGTCTTTTCTACTCATTTGTTTTTCCTCACAGCACGAGATGAGCTAACTGAGGTGTCCCTGTGTTACAGTGTCCTTGAAGTAAACTGAAATATGTAATGCCATGAGATTTGCATAAACCTACCACACATACCTTGATTTATCATCTGAAAGAGGAAAAAAAAAACCTGCTAATCAAAGCTACTTCTTGACACCTGAAATACATTGCTTGTTCCAAAGTCAGTCACTGTGTAGCCTATTTGACATCAAAAGGCTCATAGACTTCCACCATGATTTGGCTCATCTAACAATGAAACACAGCAGAGCCAATTGCTTACCCCCTTGCATTAGGATGAGGGAAGAGAATCAGAAGAGTAAAAGTGAGAAAACTTGTGGACTGAGTTAAAGACAATTTAGGAGGTAAAGCAAAAGCCATGCACTCAAACAAAGTATAACAAGGAATTCATTCACTGCTTCCCAACAACGGCAGGTGTTCAGCCATCTCCATCAATGCAGAACTCCATTACATGTAATGGTTACATGGGAAGATGAATGTCACAACATACTCCCACTCTTCTGCTTCCCCCAGATTTTATTGATGCCCATGACATCATGTAGTATGAAATGGATATTCCTCTGGTTAGCTGAAGCCAGCTGTCCTGCTATGTCTCCTCCAAAATTTTTGTGGCACCTCCAGCTTACCCACTGATTGAATAGTGTGAGAATTGGAAAAGATGTCAACTGTGTAAGTACTGCTCAGCAATAGATAAAACCCAAAACATCCCTATACCAGTTACTGTGAAGGAAAATAACTCTATCCCCACCAAAATCAACAGAAATTCATATAATCAGATATATACTTTGTTAAGTATAAACCTTTATAACAAGCCTATTCCAGAAAAACAAGACCTGTGATTTTAAAATAAAGCCTGGAAAAAGGAGTTCAACAGCTCTACACATTTTTGTGAACCAGAACCACAAAAACAAAGCATTCATTTTTTATTACATTCTAACACCTTATCTCTAATTTGCAGGTGAGTTTAAAAGAGCATTTATCATGCTCATGATCATCACTCTGCAAGCCTCTGTGCTGAGAGACTTTTGTACTGTAGTGGGCAGTCTTAGTTGAATATGAGGAAGCCTAGTCAACAAAAAACTTCCAATAATACAAAACACAGCAACATGTTGGTTACTTGCTCTAACTTTTTCTTATTAATTCCCTAGTTCATGATTCTTTTGTCACTTACTAATTTGTCATGCAACACTTAATAATTGAAACTTTAATAGTGTTTACTTTCTCTTAAGTTGTCTTATTGTCATCCACCTGCAACCAATGGGTTTATTGTGTTCTCCAATTATGTTTGAGTGATTATGCACTACTGTCTTCCCTTTCCTTCATGTTCTTTTCTCTGACTTGTAAATTGTATTGCTTTTAAAGAAAGATTTCTATTATTTCAGACAGTGCAACTAGGAATAACAAGTGACTAAAACTGAAAAAAAAAGAATAAAATCAGTTAAGTCAACAGATCAAAAAATCCTATTAAAATACATGGATGTTGATTGTTTCTGTGGGAGTGATGAGGAAATGTTCCTTTTTATTTGTATAATGTAAACATCGTTAGAGATTGTATGGTTTCACAGTTTTACAGCAGTTTAGTAACTTCCAAAAGTATGAGGTAAGAATTCATCTATCTTTCTCATGGTGACCAAAGGGATGTAGATCAGTACTCACTACCTCATTGACACTTCTTATCTGAAGGTGATTAGATAAAAATATTCAGCAAACACTGAATTCCAATAGCAAACACAGGCCTTACTTGATGAAGAATGAGTACATTTTCCTGTGGAAGCTCCTGGACAAAGCTGTATGCAGACCAATATGATCCGAGCAATGCCCATTTATTGAATATGAGCATGCTCATATACTTTCTAACAGACTATGTGGGTTAGTTCATTGTTAAGCAATTGATCGAAATTGTTAAGGCGCGAAGTCCGTAGCATTAAGCAATTGGTGTAAATCGTTGAGGCACAAGTTCTTGTGGTATTAAGCAATTGGTTCATCGTTATCCGTTCAAACACTTTGTGCGAGTCTTTTGGTTTTACTTTGATCTTCCTGTTGTTGACCACTTCCCAGCGGCAGCTCGCAGCTCCTTGCCCTTCAGATGAACTTTCATACAGGCTGTGAAACTTTTCAGCTCACAATTAACAGTTAGCATAGGTCAGATCACTCACATGTCCACTTAATGCAAGATATTCCTCTACGTTTTCCCTTTGTGCTCCCATCTCCCTTTCCACAGTGTATGAGTTCATGTAATGAAACACTCCATCAGCAACATTTTCTGGGACTTCCAGACCTCCACCAACATTCACCTGCTGCTAGCGCCACATCACTCCCAGCCCTTGGGAGAGGCACTGGTGCTATGTGCATCTGTATCACTCACATCTCTAGTGGCCTCCATTCAGAGTCCTGTCTACCCTGAGACCTCCCATAGGAAAGATAACGTCTAGGGAGGATGAGCTATAAAATCTGCATTGTCTTTGTCTGTGGTTCCATTTGCTGTACCACTGAATTTCAAGTAAAATAGTGCTAATTGTAGTATTTTAAACCTAGGAATCTTTATCAATTCATGCCTCATATGATTTGGGGAATTATATTATTTTAATACGAAGTTTCATAAACCCATGATGAGTAAGCCTGATTGCCTGGTCTGTGCCACATGAAGACATCCAGGATGACCTGCTCCATTATTGAGGTGCTGGCAAATATCCAGAGATGGGCTATGAGGCTCATGAAGGGCCTGGAGCACATGACCTATAAGGACTGTCTGAGGGGAGACCTTATTGCTCTCTACAGCTACCAGAAGGGAGATTGGAGAGAGGAGGGGGCCAGCCTCTTCTCCTTGATGACAAGTGACAAGACTAGAGCAAATGATTGCAAGCTGAACTAGGGGAGATTTTGGCTAGATATTAGGAAATACTTCTTTACTGAAAAGGTTATCAAATATTGGAATGGACTGCCCAGGGCGGTGGTGGGGTCACCATCCCTGGGTACGTTCAAGTGACATATGGACCTGGTACATAGGGATATGGTTTAGCATTGACCACTCAGTACTGGGTCAAGGGTTGTACGTGATTGGTTTCGAGATATCTTCCAAGTAGACACATTCTGTGATTTGTAAAGTATGTGTTCCTTCTATGTCTGGCACATTTAAGGTGAACAGAAAGGATGGTTAAAAAATGTGAAATCATAGAATGACAGAATAGTTGGGGTTGAAAGGGATCTTGACAGTCACCCAGTTCCAAGCTGTAATGAAAGGTATT
>WBNM01024477.1:126792-139512 GCA_013399055.1 Ramphastos sulfuratus | reverse complement strand
CTGGAGCAGGGCAGAGTTAGGTTGGACACCAGGAGGAAGCTGTGCACAGGGAGGGTGGTGAGACACTGGCACAGGCTGCCCAGGGCTGTGCTGGAGGCCCCATCCCTGCAGCCATCCCAGCTCAGCCTTGCTGTGTGCCTGTGCAGCCTGCTCCAGCTGGAGCTGTCCCTGCTGCCTGCAGGGGGGGTGCACAAGATGCCCTTGGAGGGTCTCTCCCAGCCCAGTTCAGTTCATGACTGTGATTGTCATGAGGCAAGGGGAGTTGGAACTGGAAGATCCTTAAGGTCCCTTCCAATGTAACTCATTCCATCCATCTATAAAGTTTGGGGTTTTTTTTCCCCTCCAGGGATGCAGTAGGATGACTCTGGAATCCCTTTCCCCTGTGTTGCAGCCATTCAAACACTCCCCAGTGGCTATTTTCCTTCCTTGTTTTATTTTGTCCTTGTTACAGAAAGGAGATGCCAAACCCCTGCCACGTTGCTGTGCCATATGCTTGCTGCCTACTTCCAGCAGCAGGTGAGAATCTCATGATTCAATTCCCACCTGTGCCAGGGCCATTTGACACCAATTTGCTGTGTAGGAAAACATGGAATGAAAGCAATAAACTCAGTGGAAGACAGACACAGGCTGCTGGGCACAGTTTCAGCCTGGCCTGTGGGAGAAGGGAGCACAAAGATTTCATTCCCATCCCTGCACAGCAAGCAGCAGAACAGGAAAGCATTGCCCAAGCCAGCAGCTGAAAGCTTGGGCAGAAGAACAGTTCAGCTTCCTTCTCCAGCTCCATTTTCTTGGCCTCTTGCTTCCATCCAACAAAGAAACCCACCCAGAGGGGGCTGTGATCACCAGGGGCCAGGATTATGGTGGCTTGAGGTGCAGCAGCTGATCCTCAGCTTCAGGGCTAGGCTGGAGGAAGGCCTGAGCAACCAGGTCTGGTGGAAGGTGGTTTGGAACTGGGGGGTCTTGAGGCTGGAGATGAGGAGGAAATTCTGGACAGGGAGGGTGAGGAGACACTGGCACAGGAGAGGAAGGGTGGGGAGACACTGGCACAGGTTTCCCAGGGAGGTTGGGGAGCAACCTCCCCAACCTCCCTGAAGGTGTTCAGTGCCAGCCTGGATGAGCCCTTAAGCAACCTGGGGCCAGTGTGAGGTGCCCCTGCCCATGCCAGGCAGCTTGGCACTGGCCAATTTCCAAGCCCCCTTCCAACCCTACCCATCCCATGAGTCCATGCCTCTATCCCAGCCAGACATGCCAACCTCCACCAGCCTACAGATCTGTCCTGCCTGAAACCAGCCTGGGTCTGGGCAGCTGAGCCTGGTTCACCGCAGCCCTGCTGCCTGCCTTGTTGGCCAGGGTGCCCTTGCCCTGCAGCAGGGTGATGATGTTCTCCCTCTGATGCCTGAGTGCCAGCTGCAGGGCTGTGCAGCCAGTGCTGTCCTCCACGTCGAGCTGGGCACCAGCCTTCAGCAGGGTCTTGATGATGGCCATGTTGCCCTTGAGGACAGCGAGGTGCAAGGGGGTCCAGCCCACCTTGTTCTTGGCGTTGACATCTGCCTTGCACTCCAGCAGGTTGATGACAGCCAAGAAGCAGCCTCTCTGCACTGCAAAATGCAGCGGGGCCCACTCTGACTTCTCGGTGAGGTTGGGGTCTGCCCCACACCTCAGCAGCTCGCAGACCACAGGCTCCTCGCTGTAGCGGGCAGCCAGGTGCAGAGGGGTCCAGTCCATGGCCCCCCTGGCATTCAGCCTGGCCTGGCTGTCCTTCAGCAGGTGGATGACCTCGATGTGCCCTTTGAAGGAGGCCAGGTGCAGGGCGGTCCAGCCCTTGTCTGTCCTCAGCTCCAGGTTGGCTCCGTGCTTGATGAGCTTCTCGCAGATCAGGACCTTGCCCCTGACGGCCGCCAGGTGCAGGGCGCTGCAGCGCTGCTGGTCCAGGCTGTTGACGCAGGTCCCCCTCTTCAGCAGGTAATGCACCACCCTGAACTTGCCTCTCTCCACCGCCACGTGGAGGGGGGTCCTGTGGTTCTTCTGCTTCCTCTCCAGGTCTGCCCCTTGGCTGGCCAGCAGCTTCACCAGCCCCACGTGCCCGAAGCAGGCCGCCAGGTGCAGGGCGGTTTTGCCCTCAGCCTCCTGCACGTTGGCATCGGCCTGGCGAGACAGCAGCACCCGAGCCACGCTCTCAGAGTTGTTCTGGGAGGCCAGGTGCAGGGGGGTCCATCCGTCCTGCTCCTGAGCGTTCACCTCCGCCCGGTGGTCCAGCAGGAGCCGAACGATTCTGTCGTCGCCGTTCTGCGCGGCGAAGTGCAGCGGGCTCCAGCCCGCCCCGTCGGGGGCGTCGACGTCGGCGCCGTGCTCCAGCAGCAGGCAGCAGAGCTCCGGGCAGCGCCGGCGCACGGCCAGCAGCAGCGGCGTGGAGCCGCACAGCGCTCGGCTGTTGACGCTCGCCCTGCAGCCCAGCAGGAACTTCACCTTCTCCACGCTGCCCTGCAGCACCTGCAGGTGCAGCAAGCTGAGGCTCTGCTCCTGCCCCCTGCACAGCTCCTCGGGCAGCGGCTCCTCGGGGCTCGGCACCTCGCTGGGCAGGGCTGGCGCAGGAACCTCCTGGTGCTCAGCTGCTGAGGGCACAGGGAGGGAAACAGGAGTGATGTAGCTTGGTGGGCAGGAGAGGGGAGGGAGGCTGTGCCACCCCTCAGAGCATGGCATGAAAGAGCAGTGGGCACAAGGTGGGAAGGAGGCTGTGCCACCCCTCAGAGCATGGCACGAAAGAGCAGTGGGAACAAGGTGGGAGGGAGGCTGTGCCACCCCTCAGAGCATGGCATGAAAGAGCAGTGGGCACAAGGTGGGAAGGAGGCTGTGCCACCCCTCAGAGCATGGCACGAAAGAGCAGTGGGAACAAGGTGGGAGGGAGGCTGTGCCACCCCTCAGAGCATGGCATGAAAGAGCAGTGGGCACAAGGTGGGAAGGAGGCTGTGCCACCCCTCAGAGCATGGCACGAAAGAGCAGTGGGAACAAGGTGGGAGGGAGGCTGTGCCACCCCTCAGAGCATGGCATGAAAGAGCAGTGGGCACAAGGTGGGAAGGAGGCTGTGCCACCCCTCAGAGCATGGCACGAAAGAGCAGTGGGAACAAGGTGGGAGGGAGGCTGTGCCACCCCTCAGAGCATGGCATGAAAGAGCAGTGGGCACAAGGTGGGAAGGAGGCTGTGCCACCCCTCAGAGCATGGCACGAAAGAGCAGTGGGAACAAGGTGGGAGGGAGGCTGTGCCACCCCTCAGAGCATGGCATGAAAGAGCAGTGGGCACAAGGTGGGAAGGAGGCTGTGCCACCCCTCAGAGCATGGCATGAAAGAGCAGTGGGCACAAGGTGGGAAGGAGGCTGTGCCACCCTTCAGAGCATGGCAGCCACTTTGGAGATGAGTGTGGGAAGAGGCAGGACAGCTCCCGGCAGCCTCTCAGCAGGAGGCTTTTGGCCTCTGCCCTCTCCTGGGTGGTTTCTCTCTCCTTAACCCCAGAGAACTCCCCCAGCTGGAAGCCCTCCGGAGCCAGCTGCTGCCCCCCACAGCTGCTCTCCAGAGGGGTCCCCACCTCGTGCCACCAAGGCCCCTCCTTACCAGCACTGCTGCAGCCTCCCGGGAAGGGGAACTCTTCTCTGGCAGGCTTTAGGGAGGGCAAAAGAGAAAAGCCAGAAGGTGAAGTTGGAGGTTTGCAGCCTTTGCTGTTTGCCCTTCGCTTCCCTTGGCTCCAGGATTTTCTGCCTCCTCCCAGTGGACTCTGCCCAATCCTTCTGCTGCATCCACAGCTCAGCAAAGACTCCCAAGAGGAATGTGGCAGCCTGAAGATGCCCTCTGGATATCCATCCCTGAGGCTTTCCTCATCATGCCCACTCACTCCCTAGCATCCACCTATGCTGCTCCCTGGCTGCAGCATCCCAGTTTTCCAGGGGTTTTAGTGGCACAGGGAGGCCAAACACCTCCTCAGGCACCTTGTTTCTTCCTGACTGCACCACCAGTGAGCCCTCAGCTGCTGATTCTCCCTCTGTGCAGCACACTCCAGGAGCTGGGCTGAAGTTGTCACTATCCTGAAGCCTAATCCAGGAAACTCAGGGATTTAAACCTTCCCTTTCCTTTCCTTCTATGGGAGTCACTGAAACTGGAATGGGCTCAGCTCCACAGGGCTGGAAAATGATCATCTGAGGCTCTGGGACAGCTTGAGGAGGGCAGGTTGAGACTGGAGATGGGGAAGAAATTCCTGAGAGGGAGGGTGAGGAGCACAGAGAGGGAGGGTGAGGAGCACAGAGAGGGAGGGTGAGGAGCACAGAGAGGGAGGGTGAGGAGCACAGAGAGGGAGGGTGAGGAGCACAGAGAGGGAGGGTGAGGAGCACAGAGAGGGAGGGTGAGGAGCACAGAGAGGGAGGGGGAGGAGACGCTGGCACAGGTTGCCCAGGGAGAATGTGATCAAAGATCACATTCTGTGCTTCTGTGCTCCCCGACCTCCCTGGAGGTGTTCAGGACCAGGCTGGATGAGGCCCTTGAGCAACCTATGGCTGGTGAGAGCTGTCCCTGCCCATGGCAGGAAGGTTGGCACTGGCTGATCCTGAAGGTCCCTTCCAGCCCAACCCATCCTGTGACTCCACGACCTCAGAGGATCCAAATTGCAGCTCTGGCAAGGTGAAGTTTGCTGTGCTTGAGCTGCAGGACCTTTGAGCTCCCTCCCAACCCAAACCCATCTGTGACCCTGTGGCACAGGGAAGGGCACTGCTGGGTGCTGCTGGGTGAGCTGCTCACCTGCTGGCTGCCTGACAGGGCAGGCTTGTGAGACATCTTCCTGACCAGGCGCTCGTTCTCTGGGTCCACCACCAGGCTCTGGATCAGTGCCAGCAGCATGTCTGTCTCCACAGGGATATCTGCCAGGGCACAGCCACTCTCAGCTGGGTCACCCTACCAGGCTGGTTAGGCTCAGAGCCACATCAGGGCCTGAGGCTGTGGAAGGAGAGAGGGGGAAGGAGCAGCAGAGGGTCCCTGAGCATGCCCCAGGCAGCAGCTTGGGTTCTGCTCTGCTCCAGCTCCCACACCTGTGAAGCTTGGCCGCTGCTTGGGGTCCTGGTCCCAGCACCTCTTCATCAGGTCCACCATCTGCTGGCATTCCCCTGGCCACTCATCACTGATGGGCTCCAGGCAGGGCCTCTTCCCTGCTGCAACCTTCACTATGATGGCCATCATGTTGGCACCTGGGGGAGGACAAGGGGCACCAGGCAGGCCCTGTGCCAGCAGCCTCAGAGCACCTCAGGACTGCTCATACTTACCTGCATAAGGCTTCTTCTGCATGAGGACCTCCCAGATGACAATCCCAAAGCTGCAGGCAAGGAGAGAGCATCAGCACAGGCACCCAAAGTTCCCTTTGGCTGCTTTCATCTTGAGAAATGTGGAAATGAGGAGAGAGGTTGTGCAGGAGGGAAGGAGACAAGCCTGGATGGGGCACTTAGTGCCAGGGTCTGGTTGATTGGGTAGGGCTGGGGGGCAGGTTAGGCTGGGTGAGCTTGGAGGTCTCTTCCCACCTGTTTGATTCTGTGGTTCTGTGACTCCATCCCCCACGTCAAGAGTTCTCACAAACCATCACCTGCACTCTGATGCCATCAGTGTAAATGCAGGTCACTGCTGGGGTGGGAGCTGCCATGGCACAAGGGGCTCATGCTGCTCTGCCAGTTCTGGGCATGGAGGAGCTGTTGGTCATGGACAAGCTGGCAGCTGGTGAGAAGAGTGCAGCTTGGCTTGGTGCCAGGTGCCACTTGCTGCTCTTGGTACAGAGGCACAGACTGCATTGGTTTGGAAGGGACCCTGCAAGGGCATCCTGCAGGCAGCAGGGACAGCTCCAGCTGGAGCAGGCTGCACAGGCACACAGCAAGGCTGAGCTGGGATGGCTGCAGGGATGGGGCCTCCAGCACAGCCCTGGGCAGCCTGTGCCAGTGTCTCACCTCCCTCCCTGTGCACAGCTTCCTCCTGGTGTCCAACCTAACTCTGCCCTGCAGCCACAGGCCCATTCCCTTTGCTTTCACAAGGCTGCAGGAGCCAGGTGAGGGCACAGATGGCCACGTACCAGTGCACAGAGGGAGGCTGCCAGGAGGATGGAGACTCCCTTGGCAAGGAGTCCCATGGAGAAGACAAGAGGTGATGGGGACAAGTTCCTGCTGGGGACATTCCCAGTGGGCTCCAGGGGAAAATGTTTCCCCATGAGAGCAGCTGGGCACTGGAATCACCTGCCAGGGGCAGTGCCCTGCACTGGGCACTTTGAAGGCTCAGCCTGGCAGGGTCTGTGCCAGCTCACAGGTTGGAGCAGATGGTCCTTGGGGTCCCTTCCAGCCTGGCACTCAGTGAGATTCAGAACAAAGAGGTCTCTGCAGGCCAGGAGCTACCTGGGGGCAGCCTCAGAAGCAGAGCCCAAAGCTGTGCTTAGGTCTGGGGGTTCCTCTCCCTAGCAAAGGTCCTGCAGCTGTGGCTGCATGCCCAGGAAGCAGCTTTGGTGGCCTCAGTGATGCACAAAGGCAGCCTCACTGTGCCTCACTGTGCCCAACTGCCTCCTGGTGTCCAACCCAACTCTGCCCTGCTCCAGTTCCCCATCACTGCCCCTGATGATCTTTAAGGTCCCTTCCCAGCCCAACCACTCTGTGAGAGCTTCCAGCAGCCCAGCAGGAGGTGGTGGAGCCCGAGGGGATGCAGTCTGCAGCTGACATGGGGCTGGAGCTGCACAGAGGAGCATCTGGGGAGGGACAGGAGATCACCCACAGGCATCCTGCTCCCCCCCTGCAGCACTCCCAGTGCATTCCCACCAAGGACACTGTGCAAGGCAGGGAGGCAGAATGCAAACAGAGCAGGGCAAGGTGCCAGCCTCTCCTGCTCCCTGCAGCAGCTGGTGGCAAGCCCTGAGTGCCCTCTCCTCGTTCAGAGGCAGTGCTCACCTGTACACATCGTATTTGATGCCTGGGGGCTTGCTGTTCTGCAGGAACATCTCTGGGGGGATGTAGCTCAAGGTGCCCCTCAAAGCTGAGCTCTCGATGTACTGCATCCTGCTGGACTGCTCCATCCACTTGGACAGCCCAAAGTCAGAGATCTGCAAGGGCAAACCAGCAGAGCTTGGCATGGCCCTGGGCACAGCAGGGCAGCAGCTCCTGCAGCTCACAGCTCACAGAGTGGTTTGGTNACTGAAAGGCTGCTCTGAGGCCTCCCTGGAGCCTTCTCTTCTCCAGGCTAAGCAGCCCCAACTGCCTATCCCCATGGCAGAGGTTCTCCAGCCCTCCTCTGGACCCTCTCCAGCAGTTCCAGGTCCTTCTCATGCTGGGGGCACCAGAACTGGAGGCAGTGCTCTAGGGGAGGTCTCAGCAGGGGAGAGCAGAGAATCCTCTCTCTTGTGCTGCTGCTCACAGATGTTGCTGGCCACAGCCATGGCACAGGTTGCCTGTGTGGATTTGCAGACACCTTGGGGGCTGCTTTTGGTCAGTCTTTGCTTGGGTGCTCCTGGGGAACCTCACTGAGCAGCATTCTGGGCTGGCAGCCAGAACCTTCCTTTGGTGCTGGCAGTGCCCTGCCCTGCAGAGGGGGCATACCTTGACGTGCATGTTGCCATCCAGGAGGATGTTGCCTGGCTTCAGGTCCAGGTGCAGCAGAGGAGGGCTCATGCTGTGCAGGAAGTTCATGGCCAGGCTCATCTCGTGGATCACTCGGAACTTGAGCTGCCAGGACAGCTTGTGGGTGGGCAGGATCTTCTCCAGGGACCCCCTGGCCATGTATTCCATCACGATGCCCAGAGGGCTGTTGCAGACCCCATAGATAGTGACAATGTGCTGGAACTTGATTTTCTCCATCTTGCTTGCCTCTTCCATCAGGCAGTTCATGCTGGTCCTGGAAAAACCAGAAGGAAGGAAGCAGGAGAAGGTGGGACCATGAGGTGGCATCAGTGGGCCCACAGCTGGGTTACTGCAGAGGGGCTCGGGGGGATCCAGCCCCCACCAGCAGCCCTGCCTGCCCCAGGAGGGCTCCTGCCAGTTTGCCCCTTGGACCCCCAGAATGCCAGGTTGGAAGGGACCCCAAGGATCATCTGCTCCAACCTCCTTGGGTAATAGTGGAGCTGCAGTGAGCTGGCACAGACCCTGCCAGGCTGAGCCTTCAAAGTGCCCAGTGCAGGGCATTGCCCCTGGCAGGTGATTCCAGTGCCCAGCTGCTCTCATGGGGAAGCATTTTCCCCTGGAGCCCACTGGGAATGTCCCCAGCAGGAACCTGTCCCCATCACCTCTTGTCTTCTCCGTGGGCCTCCCTGTCAGAAGGGAGCCTCCATCCTCCTGCCAGCCTCCCTCTGGGCACTGCTCCATGGCACATCCCAGTGCAGTGTCCCTGTGCTTGTTTCCACACTGGGGTCACATTCCCCACGGTGCTTCCCTGGATCCTGATGCTGGCTGATCTGTGCCCTTTTTGTACACCACATGCCCACAGGGTAGCCTGCACACAGCCAGGGGCCAAGGAGACACCAACCTGCTGAGCCAGAGCTCCTGGAGGCTTGCCCAGCCAGAGGGCACAGCTTGGCCATAGCTGCAGCTCTGCCTGCAGCCTTCTGTCTGTGACCACCCTGAATCTGGTCCCAGAGGCAGTCTAGACAAGTCTGGTCCATGTTGCTCAGCTGGGGCAGAGCTGTTGTGCTAAATCTTGACATCTCCCAACCTGCTGAGCCAGTTGGGGTGCCCAGAGCAGGCTTGCAGCTGCCAGGTGCCAGAAGGGCATTTAAAAAGCACACCCTGGGAAGGGATCTGAGCTCACAACAGCTCTGTGCTGGGCCACTGCTAGCTCTAAATAAGGTCCAGCTGAGCAAATCCTCCTGGCAGGCTGCCCACAGCAAAAGGGGTCTCAGGTCCTCACAGCAGAGGTGCTCCAGCCCTTAGGTCATCTCCGTGGCCTCCCCTGGACTCACTCCAACAGCTAAATGTTCAGATTTAGTTTTTTAAGCCCTGCTGATTGCAGAAGTAGGTTAAAAAAAAAGAAAAGAGAGAGAAGAATCCTCACTGAAGATTCCTGTTCAGGTTCAACCACTCTGGAGCATGCCCTGAGAGCTGAGACAGTCCCTGGAAGCCACACGAGGACATTTGCTAGAGCTGATACAAGCAGGAGCAAACCTGATTAACTCAGCTCAGGGTTGGGTGTTTTTTTTTCCCCTCTAATAGAAAATGAAACTCAAAGATAACCTCTGAAGAGCAAAAGCAGAGCAAAGTCGAGAGGACAATCACTGCTCAAAGCACAGAGCCAGGAGCTGTGGAGATGGAACCACCTCAGCTGCTCTCAGCAACACAGAGTCACAGAATGCCAGGCTGGAAGGGATCCCAAGGATCATCTGGTCCAAGGTGGCAAGAAAATTCATAGGAGGTTGTGATATTTAGTCAGGGAAAACCTTTCCAAGCCAAATGCCATAACCCTGGAGGAGATTAACAGCACCGCCCCAGCTGCTGAGCTCCAGGACTGCTCAGGGTCCCTGTGCTCTCCTGGGCTTTGTTCTGCCTCCAGACCCCAGGCAGGCAGCAGCAGAGTCTCCACCGGTGGCAGACAGAGCAAGCTGCAGGTGTGGGTGCAGCCTGGAGACAGAGGAGAAGGCCTGGAGGGGCAGGGATGCCAGGCAGAGAGAGCCTGGAAAAGCAGCTGGGAAGTCTCTGTCCCCAGCCTTGGACCCCAGGATTTTAACCACTGCTTTGGTTGAGAAGATCCCCATCAGACCCAAAGTGCAGCAGGAGCTGCACAGAAGCCACCCAGGCTGCTTTCATGCCCGTGGTTAGTGCAAGATGCCCACTCCAGCCCCCAGAGAGCATAGCCCAGTGCCCACTGAAGTGCTCCCTCCCCTCTGGCACAGAGCTCCACACCACCAGCATTTTCTCCATCTCTTTGGGTACCAAAACCTCCCCCTGGGGAGAAGCAGCCCTGCAAACCCTCTCCCTCAGAGCTTCAGCACCAGGGCTGGCACAGCTGGCACTGGGGCTGGCATTACCTCTCCAGGCTGGAGTCCTGCAGCAGGTGTGGGGAGCACTTCACGGCATAGACTGTCCTCCACCTCCTGTGCTTCACCTGGAACACCTGCCCAAAGCCCCCACTGGCCACCCTCACCCACTCCTCCTCAAAGTCCTCCTTGCTGAAGACAGTTAAGCTGCCCAACTGCTGCTGTCTCTCTGAAGCCATGGCACAGGAGCAGCCTGGCTGTTGGCCTCCTGCTTGGGTGCTGGCAAAGAGGAGCCAAGGAGCTCCTCCTGCTCTCTGCTTGCATGGGGAGGTGAGGACTTACCTGAGATGAGCCTCGGTACTTGCTGCCAAGAGGTGGATCCCGAGTGTCCCTCTCCTTTGATATGCAGAGCAGCTGCCTGACTTCATGCCAGGCACTCCTGCCAGGCTGCACCAGCGGCACAGAGCTGGGCACCTCCCAGCTCCCCTTGGGCGCAGGCAGAGCACAAGATTTGGTGCAATGCAACAACCCTTGGGCAGTTGCTGTGTGCAGAGAATCCCTCCCTGAGCCTTCAGCTGGGTTCTTGCAGAGGGAGACACCCACAGGGCTCCTGTGCAGCCCCACGCCTGGCACTGGGGTGAAGGAGGGAAGGGGAGAGCACCCCAGGAGGATAAAGAGCAGAGCAGACCCCAAACCCAGCATGTGGCAAACGTCAGAAAACACTGCAGGAGCAACACTGCAGCCCTGGCGAGCCAGGGTGGGTACCTCAGGGGTGACAGTGGCTGCTGGATGCCCACAAGGGGCACTTGGAGCAAGCTGAGCACAGCACAGAGCTGGCCTGGGCGGTTCAGCCCTCCCCATGGCAGCTCTGCTCACACAGCATGCCTGGGGCTGCCTTACACCTTGGCTCCACAGCTCCAAAAAGGCTTTAATGACACTTGTCTGGGTCTAGTGAGCCCAAGAGGCTGTGTGAGGTCAGTGCCTCAGTCAGTTGCTGTCCCTGTGCTGCTGCTGCTGCCTCCAAGTAGGGCTTGAAAGCCTCCAGAGGAGGAGGCTCCTTAACTTCTCTGGGCAGCCTGCTCCAGGGCTCCAGCAGCTTCACACCAAGGAAGCTTTTCCTCCTGTCCAGGCAGGACCTCCTGAGTTCCAGTCAAGATGTGTGAGGGAGAGCTCCTGAGCTCTGCCTGTCTTTTCCTGCAGAGCCTCTGGGCTGCTCCCTGGCAGCAGGAGGCAGTCCCAGCAGTGCTGTGCTGTTGTCTCCTTCCCCTGCCCCACTGCACCTCCCCAGGCTCTGTGGGGTGGGCAACAAGGTGCAGGGGCTGCAGAGTGCACCTTTGGTCACATCCACTCCCACTTGCTGGCACCCAGGTGCCAACACAGCTGCAGAGCTGAGGACAGACCCAAGACATCTCCACTCCCCTGTGCCTGGGATCAGGCAGGACAAACTCGAACTGAAGTGCTCAGGGTTTATTCTAGAAAGCTCAGAAGCAGAGCAGGAAACCACTGCAGGGTTTGAGAGCAGCTGCTGCTCCCCTCCCTCCCTCCCAGAGCTTGCAGGTGAGCTGCAGTTACTGGCAGTGAGCTCAGGCACCCCCCAGGGTCAGCCTCAGCTGCAGTGGCCTTAGAACAGAGGGTCAAGAAGTGAGGCAGCTGTGCCCCTGGCCCAGGTCTCTGCTGCCCCCACACCCAGGGGGCCTCTGCTCTTCTTTCTTCTCCCTGGGCACCTCTGCTCTTCTTTCTTCTCCACCACTCCAAAGGTGGTCTGCTGGTGCATGGGGCTGGGGCCAAGCCCAGCTTGCCCAGGGCAACCCAGCACACAGCATCCCCCTGACAGGGGCCAAGCATCAGTGCAGAGTTTTCAGTGCTCAGACTGTGCCCAGCCCTTGGGAAGCAGAAGGAGCCTCCCTCTGCCAGGGTACTGGGTACAGGTGCCACCACTGCAGGCACTGGGCAGAACCGAGGTGAACTGGCAGCAGCAAGGAGATCAGGCCCAGTCTCAGAGGCCCTGGCACAGGCTCTGCTTTCCACCAGGAGGTTTCTTTGCACAGAGCAGGAAGGGGCTTGCCCTGCATTAGCAGCAGTTGCCACATTCAGAACGTGTGCAGGCCCTCCNAGATCACACAGGACTGCATCCAGGCAGGTCTTGAGTAACTCCAGAGAGAACTTCTTCCTAACACCCAGTCTGACTCTACCCATTTTCTAGCTTGGTTCCATTCCCCCCAGTCCTGTCACTCCCTGACAGCCTAAAGAGTCCCTCCCCAGCTTTCTTGTAGCCCACTTCAGACACTGCAAGGCCACAATAAGGTCTCCTCAGAGCCTTCTCCTCTCCAAGCTGAACAGCCCCAACTGCCTCAGTGCACAGCACAAGGGCAGGAACCCAACTGACAGCAGCTGCCACAGGCTCCTGCCTGCTTTGTTCCCTCCAGAAGGGAAAATGCTGCTGCTGAGCACCCCCACCCCAGAGGCTCAGAACCCACTCACCCCAGCTGCTTGTGTGTGCTGTCCCCACTCACACTGCAGGGTGGATGCTGAACAGCCCTGCCCTGAGGTGCTCCCCAACAAAAGCTGCTGCCAAGCCTCTTGACTGTGGGCCCCAACCTGTCCCCCACCAGGCAGCTGCCACCCCTCAGTGCAAGTCACTTGCTGATGGCTACAAATCTTTCTCTGCTCTGCATGCTCTGGGATTGCTCATGCAGAAAGAGAGGAGAGGGAGGGAGGAGAGGGGAGAGGGAGGGAGGAGAGGGGAGAGGGAGGGAGGAGAGG
>WBNM01024477.1:111482-123485 GCA_013399055.1 Ramphastos sulfuratus | reverse complement strand
CCCTGGAGGTGTTCAAGAACCCTGTGCCCATGGCATGTGGGGACAGGGTTTAGTGGCCATGGTGGGGTTGAGTTCAGGGTTGGACTGGATGCCCTCTGAGGGCTTTTCCAAGCCAAACAGTTCTGTGATTTACATAAATCAAAGGCTGAAGGCAGAGTTCTCCTCCCAGGGCTGCCCTTGGCATTCATTGCAAGCGAGCTGTGGGAGCAGAGCACTCCTAAGAGCTGCTCTCACTGCTTTGAGCCTCCTCTGAACTGCAGCGAGGTGCAACTGCAGGCACAGAGCACAAGAGAGTCCCCTAAGGGTCAGCCCCTTGGCAGCCCCCAGCAGCAGTGCAAAGCCAACCCCCCCTGCAGCTCTGACCTGCGGAAGGAGCAGCAGACGGCGCCTGGAGCCCCTGGGCTGGCAGAAGGAGTCACACAGCACGACTGGACCTGCAGCAGGGGCTGGCTGCTGTTGCTCTGCACAGCAATGAGGGCCAGGAAAGTCTCTTGGGCAGCCACCAGCTCCTTCACCCCTGGCTCTGCCACGGGCTGCAAGCTCATCTGCACGCTGTAGTTGCCGGAGCCGCAGAGGTTGTCGCTCACAACTGCCAGGCTTAGGGAGGGAAGGAGGAAAAGCTGAGCTGCAGCCACCCCCAGGGCTGCCAGGAGCCCAGCAGCATGGGGCTGAGGCTCCTCAGGGAAAGCACACAGCCAACAAACCAGCAACCAACCCCAGAACCAACCAGAGAGCCACCAAGCTTGGAAAAGACCTCTAAGGCCATCAGGTCCAAGCAGCAACCCAAGTGCCAGAGCTGCCCACATGGTGCAGGGGCACCTTGGGGCACCTTGGGGCTGCTCCTGGGTCCCACACTAACAAAATCATTACTGAAATATTTTCCCTTTCCCTCCACAATTTAATACTTCTGAGGTTAAAAAAAAAAAGCTGCTGGGCTCTGCTGCCACCTCCCAGGTGGCACAACCAGGAGCCTGATGGCTGAGGGCTGTGGCACAGCTCCACAGCAGCTCCAGCATGCAGCCCCTGGCACTGCAGAGCCTCTCCTGCTCAGCCTCACCTCCTGCCTCTGCACAGCCAAAGCACCCGAGCTGAGGGCAGCCCAGAGGAGCTGCTCTGTGTGGCACTGTCTGCCCCTCTCTGCCAGGGCATTTGCCCACCTGAGCAAGCTCAAAGGGCCCCCACTTGCCCAGCTGCAGGTGCAGTGGCTGTAGGAGGAGAGGCTGAAGGCTGCTGTGAAGAAGACAACGAGGGCTGAAGGACAGCACTGGCAGCCAGGGTGTGAAAAGGACCTGTTCAGAGCTGAACAAACCGAGAGGGTTAACCCTGTGTGGGCTGAGGCCGTGGAGCCCTTTAGATATGCCCCCCCAGCATGGCAGCACAGCAGGCACTGCCCCAGCTCCTTGCCCATCAGAGTGTTGGCATCTGCCTGCAGCCCCAGCATGGCAGCACAGCAGGCACTGCCCCAGCTCCTTGCCCAGAGTGTTGGCATCTGCCTGCAGCCCCAGCATGGCAGCACAGCAGGCACTGCCCCAGCATCTTGGCCCTGCGGGCGCTGCCCTCAGCCCCCAGCCCCCTCAGGGCGGCGGCGCCTGGCCGGCCCCCGCCTCTCANCCAGCATGGCAGCACAGCAGGCACAGCCCCAGCATGGCAGCACAGCAGGCACTGCCCACAGCTCCTTACCCGTTCAGGAAGGTGGCTCCTGGCTGCAGCCCTCTCCTCTGGTGGGACTCACTCACTCTGGGCTCCAAAGCCAGCAGAGGCAGAGCAGTTACTAAGCCTTCAGCTGCTGCTTCTGTTGCTTCATCTGTTCTCGCCAGCTCCTCTGCCTCTGTGCTCAGCTTCTCAGCCTGCCCAGTGTGTGCAGCACCCAGAGAGGAGCTGCCAGGGGGGCTAAGTGCCAGCAGGCTCCCGGGAGGGTACGCAGGGCTCTCTGGGGTTGGAAGGAAGTGGCTTAGACCTCTGCCAGGAAGCATCTCGGCATGGTTGGCAGCTGCAGTGCTGAGGAGAGCTGGCTGAGGAGTGGCATCACTGACAGGCCTGGCAGCAGAGCCAGAAAATGCCTTTGCTGTAGGCAGCCCAGGGGCAGGCATGGCAGTGTCAGGGCTGGAGTCACCAGGCTCAGGCTCACCCTCACCCTCCTCTTCCAGTGAGGCCTCCTCCAAAGGCTGGCTGCCTGCTGCCTGGGGTGGCAAAGGTGTGGCTGCCTGAGTGGGCAGCTTGCTAGCAGTGCCTGCTTCTCTCCCTGGCACCTCCTCACTCTTCCTCACTGGTGTAGGGACCACAGTGCCTGCTTCTCTCCCTGGCACCTCCTCACTCTTCCTCACTGGTGTAGGGACCACAGTGCCTGCTTCTCTCCCTGGCACCTCCTCACTCTGCCCCACAGCTGCAGGGCCCAGAGGTGTTCTGCCCCCTCGGGCAGCAGTAGGCAGCAGAGCGTTGGGCTGGGAGCTGGCAGCTGGTGTGGGCAGGGGAGAGGCTGCCCTGCTGCTGAGCATGGCAGTGGCAGAGCCACTCCGAGGGGCAGGGGGAGAGGTCCCAGCTGATGAGGGCTGTGCTGTGCTCTGTGCCAGGGGAGGTTGCCCCTCAGAAGCAGTGGCAGAAGCTGTGGGCACAGGTGGTTGCCCTGCAGCTACACCAACCTCACTCCCCAGAACTGCTGGGGGGGATTGCTGTGTCCTTGTGCTGGGCACAGCCTCTCCTGTTGGCAAGGAGCTCTCAGCTGCTCTTTCCCTTGCACTTGTGCTGCTTCTGCTGACTTCAGTGGGCTTTGTCTGTTCTGCCTGTGAGAAGAGCTCAGCAGGGGCTGGGTGGCTTGGGTCAGGCTTGGGGTCTGTGGGCAGGGGACCCTGTGTGGGCACAGGGTGGGGTGGGCTGGCAGGGGGACTGCTCTGCAGCTTGGGGTGGGTGACTGGAGCTAGAAGCTTCCCAGAAGCTGTCATTGTCACTTGGGCCTCTGCTGAGGAGGAAGCACCCAGGGGGGCTCCTGGGGGTCTCTCTGCCTTCACAGGAGCCTCAGGCACAGCAGGAGCCAATGCCAAGTGTTCAACTTGGCCTGCAGATGTGGGGGGGAGTGGTGCCACCTGGGCACACACTGCAGCTCCTCCTGAACAGGTCCTGGTGCCAGCTGTGGAATCTTTGTGCTGATTGCCAGCTGGGAGCACTGAGGAGGTGCTGGGGACAAAGTGGGCAGCTGCTGGCAGCCTCTGAGGTGGCTCAGTGCTCTGGAGGCTTTGTGACGTGGGCACAGTGCCTGGGGACACCTTCAGTGGCGGCTGCCTGGTGGAGCTGGAGGCCAAGCAGAGTGGGCAGGGGCTGTGGGCAGGGGCAGGGCTGCTCACCAAGCCTTGGCCATGGCCTTGCAGAGCTGGAGGCCTCCTCTGCTGAACCTCATCTGCAGTCCTGGAGACGGTGGAGGGAGGTTGGGAGGGCACAGGAAAGCCAAAGAGTCCTTTTGGTGGTGGAATTGCAGAGCCTGCAGGAGGGGATGGAGGTTGGAGGCCAAGGAGTCCTTTTGCTGATGGAACTGCAGAGGCTGCAGGAGGGGATGGAGGTTGGAGGCCAAGGAGTCCTTTTGCTGGTGAAACTGCAGAGGCTGCAGGAGGGGATGGAGGCTGGGCTGGAGTTTGGAGGCCAAGGAGTCCTTTTGCTGGTGGAACTGCAGAAGTCATCTGTGGCCTTCTGGTGCTGGAAGAGGCTTTGGGGGCAATGTGGAGGCTGTGCTGTGCAGACACTGCTGCTGGGGGCACAGAGGGGCTGGAAGGCTCTGCCAGCAGCCTGCCCTGTAAAGCCAAACCAGTCCCTGTGGGCTCTGGGGAGCTGGGAGCAGGCAGCTGCATGTCTGCAGGCAGCCTGTGCAGGTGCATGCCCTGCACTGCAGTGCTGAGCCCCAGCCAGGGCTGCAGCAAGCCCTCTGCTAGCAGCACAGCAGTGGGGCTGGGGCTGGGCAGCACTGGCAGAGAGGTCACTTTGGTTTGCTCTGCTCCTCGGTTAGGCTCAGGGGAGATGGCTTCAGGCCTCAAAGACTTGCAGGTGGGAGGAGAGGAAGAAGCTCTCACTGGGCTGGGGCTGCTTTTGGGGGTAGCCACACTCAGGTCCTTCTTGCTTGTGACCAGGAGGGCAGCCTGGTGGTGGCCTTGCCCCTCAGGAGAGGGCACCAGCTGTGAATCTGCTCTGCCAGTGGGCAAGAGCACAAACACAGGCTTGACCAGGATCAGGCTGGAGAGACTCACATTGTGCAGACTGGCAAGGTCCAGGGCTGAAGAATTTGATGCTGCCAGGATTTGCTGAATGGAAACCAGACCCCCAAGGCTGGCAGTGGGGAACTGTGTGGGCAGAGGGGAGTCCCCCGTGGGCTGCAGGCAGATCATGCCCTTGGCACTCCTGAGCAGGAAGGACAAGTGTGGGGGTGATGGCAGCACTGTGAGCTGGGCACCTCTCAAAGCACTGAGGGCTTTGGTAGCTGCATCCTGTGCCATGCCCAACTGCTGTGCCAGGTGTGCTGGGATGTCCTCAGGAGCCTCGGGCACAGCCAGCTCAGGAGGTCTGGACTGGGCTCCCTGTGCGTGGAGGGAGGGCAGATGTGCCAGGCTGCCAGCCTGCTGCTCCTGCAGGGCTGGTGAGGCAGAGCTTGGCAGAGGAAGCTTCTGGTTGCTGCTGCCATGCAGTGCAGAGGGGCTGGGGGCTGGGCTGGCTCCTGCAGCCCAGGGGGCAGGACCTGCTTTGGCCACCTGCTGTGTGCAGCTTCTCCTGCCCTGGGAGTCTGCCACCGTGCTCAGCTGCAGCACCGCAGGGAGGGCCTCCCGGGTCACAGGGGGGACAGAAACACCTCCAGCCTGAGACCCAGCAGCAGTAGGTGTGGGTGAGGTTGGCACCTGGAAGCCTTTCTCGGCAGAGGTGGTGATGCCCAGCGGGGGCAGTCCAGCAGAGCCAGGAGGGCTGCCAGGCTGCAGGGCTGCCTTCTCAGAGGCAGGGGCAGGCAGTGCAGCTCTTGGCTCTTGGGTAGCTCGGGGAAGTGTCGCTGTGGAAAGGGGTGAGGATGAGCTGGCAGAGCCCTCTGGGCTCTCGTGGGCTCTGGAGGTTGCAGCTTTGCTTGCCCCCAGCTGCTGAGCAGCATCTCTGTGCAGGACTGGAGCTGCAGTTCCCTCTGCTCTGCTGCTTTCCGGGGCCACCTGTGGCTGGGCAGAGGGGGGAGGCTGGGAGCCAGAGAGGGGCTGGTGGCTCTCAGTTGTGCTGATGGGCCCTGGAAGTGGAGATGGCAGCAGCTCACCCTCAGCCTGGGCTGCCAGCTGCAGCAGTGCTGCAGCATGGGCACTGCCCTGCCAGGGCAGGTGGGGAGCAGGCAGCTGGGTCTGGTGTGCAGGAGCCTTTGTGGCAGCTGCTGCTGAGCTTCTGAGCTCACTGCCTGATGCCTCTGGCTCCAGAGAGAAGCCAGGGGGCACCTGGACAGCACTTGGCTGTGCCACCCTGGGGTAGGCTGCATCCAGGTCCCCTGAAGCTGGATTTTGTAGGAATGCAGCAGCTGTGACCTGAGCATCCACAGTCTGAGTCCCCTTGGGGCGTGCAGGGGTGGCAGTGGCAGCCTGGGCTGGTGGCTTTGGGGCTGGTGGCCTTGTGCTGGCTGCTGCTGGTAACCAGCCCAGCCCTGAGCTTTGCAGAGCACTCTGAGCTGCAGTGGGAAGGGAAGGTGCTGCTGTCTCTGCTCTTGGGGGATGAAAAGTGGCCACTGGAGTCAGAGGAGACACTGCAGGACTTGTCAGCTCCATCTGCTTGGCAGCAGGGCTGGAAGGGACAGCTGTGAGCTGGGGAGAGCCTTGGGGTGTCCTTGCCCCGAGGCTGGGCTGGGGCAGCCCAGTGCCAGAGCTGCCGAGGCTGGCAGCAGCCTGGGTGGCATTGTCTGGCTGCCCATGCAGTGCCCTCCCTGGCAGCTCCAGAGACCCCTGTGTGGAGACAGGGAGGCTTGTGGTGCCCAGGAGCTTGTCAGGAGACCTGTGCCCATCCTGGAGCTTTACAGCTGCTGCTGCTGCTTCTGTGTGCAGGTGCTCAGGCACTGCCAAGCCTGTGCCCAGCTGCTGGGGCTGCAGGGCTGTGTCTGTACTGCCAGGGCTGGGATCAGCTCCTGTCTCCTTGGTGGGATCAGCTGCTGGGCTCTGGGCACTGAAGCTCATCACATCTGAGTGATCTTCTGTGATGGAAAGCAGCTGCCTGGGCACTGGGCTGCCCTCAGCTCCTGGCTGGGCTCCTCCTGCAAAGCTCAGGTCTGGCACTTCACTGCCCTGGTGTCCATGCTTGGAGGCACCTGAGGGGCAGAGAACAAACAAGGCTCTGCCTCTTCAGCTGCACACAGGCTTGCAGCACACTTCAGCTTCCACCCTCTGGCACAGGGTGAGCAGGAAGCAGCAACTGGCCCCAGAACCACACAGGAGGGGGAAAGAGCAGCTCTGGCACTGCCATTCCTGCAGCCAGCTGCTGCCAGGCTGCTCCCCTGCCCCTTCTGTTCAGTGCCATGTCCAGGATGACTCTTGGTGCTCCTGCCACACTGATGCAAAGCACCAAGCACACAGAGGGGAGCTCACTGCATTGGCTGCACAAGGATGTAAGTAACAGCCAAGGACAGGGGGAGGATGAAAGCCCCAAGCTTGCCTGGGGACAGGGCTGGCAGCTCTTTAGTGACAGCAAAGCCACAGCCACACACAGTGAGTGAGCCTCACTCCCCTGGCTCCTTCCCCCCACATCCCAGCCCTGTGTCAACTTCTCCACTTGCACTTCCCAGCTGAGGAGCAGACTCCTCCATTCCAGGAGGCAGAGCTTTGCTTTTTAAAGGCTTTATCCACACACTTCTGTGTTTTTGCTGCCTTCACATTCCAAAGACATTCCCAAGGACACTTCCCAACCATGGACTAAAGCATTAATGCACTTTCCTCCCCAAAACCTTTAAGCACCTTGCAGCAAATGCATGCCTGACCCTGCTCTGCTTCAAACCATTGCCCCTTGCCCTGTCTCTGGACACCCTCATGCCAAGTCCCTCTGCAGCCTTCCTGCAGGATCCCTCCAGACACTGGCAGCAGCTCTGAGGTCCCCCTGGAGCCTTCTCCTCTCCAGCTGACCCCCCCAGCCTGTGCTCACAGCAGAAGGCATCTTGAGGCTTGCAGCAGAGCTGCACAGATGCTGCTCCTCCAGCTGCTGCCACACACTGAGGCTGCTGGCACAACATTTAGCACAGTTTTTGTGCTGGCTGATGGCAGAGGCAAAGGAGGCAGGGAGGCAGCAAGTGAAGAGCAGGACAAAAGGCATCACTCACCAGAGCAATCCAAGAGTCCAGCTGCAATCAGAAGGAAGAGAGGGAATCTCTCCTGCATCTCCTGGATCATCCCAATGGAAGCAGGCAGGCAGCAGCTTGCTGAGGAGTCTCTGCTGGCTCTGCTCTGCAAGGGCAGTGTTGGGTTACTTTATAAGAGTTTAGGCCAAGCAGCAACCAATAATCTGTTCCAAGGAGACAAAAAAAAAAAAGGAGAAGGCTGCACCAGTTGGAGTCAGTTGGTCTTTGACAGGAGAGTGGCTGAGTGTGCATGGCAGAGGAGCTGAGTGCAGACAGCAGAGGCTGCCTGTGTGAGCAGCTCCCTGGCTCTGCAGAAGGGCTTAAAGTGCTGCCCTGGGCCCCAAAGGGTGGCAAGGTCCTTATGAGCACCCAGAGCAGGGCAGCAAAGCTGGGGACAGGGCTGGAAGGAGCAGCCAAGCACTTTGGGCTTGTCCAGGTGGGAGCAAAGGAGGCTGAGAGGTGCCCTTGTGCTGCCTGCAGCCAGGAGTTGGAGTCAGCTCCCAGGGGCAGCAGGGCAGTGCCCCACACTTGGGCTCAGCTTGGCAGGCTGCTGGGCCAGCTCATGGCAACTCTGCTGCTAGAGCAGATGAGCCTTGGGGCCCCTTCCCACCTGGCAGTCTGGGACTGTGAGAGTGCCCCTGCCAGTGCCCACCTGCAGACAGTCAGTGGTGTGCAGCAGGCATCTGTGCAGTGCCAGGCAGCTGCAGACACACAAGCAGCAAGCAAACCTCTTGGGAAGAGGAAGCAGAGGGCAGCCCAGGCTGAGGAGCTGAGAGAACATCACCACATGGCTGTGGCTGGGGAGGGCAGTGGGCAGCAGAGAGCAGAACCTGAGCAGGGGTGAGATAAGCTGCACAATGACAGCTCAGAGGAGCACTGCAAGGGACACCAAGGACGAGGAGATGACTCTGGAGGGGAACAACAATGAACCATTCTCCACCCCTCAGCAAACTGACAGTGCAGTCTAGCAGATAACCCAGACTGGGTGCTGCCAGGTGGCACTGCCACTCCTGGCCAAGGCACTCAGCTGAGGGAGGTAGCCAAGGTCAGCTCACTTCACCTTCAGCCCCAGGCTGAGGTGTCTGGGGAAGAAAATGCTCCAGGCTGGCATTTGGACAGCACAGGGCACTGAGTTTTGGTGCTGCCTCCACCCAGAGGCATCCTGCAATTGTTTGCCACATCCAACACTGCAGAACCTTCCCTGCCCCAAGCTCCACATCCCCAAGCTGTGTTCTGCTGCTTCCCCTGGGTGCCAGCCCCATTGCCTGGCACAGAGCTGCTGCATCCTGGCTGCTGGGATGAAAGTTTGTGCTCAGCAGCTCAACCAGATCCCCACCTTGGAGAGAGAGAAGCCTGGCACAGCAGCCTGGGCACCTGAGCTGCTCCTGCCAGAGCTGAACTGCACAAAACCTCACCACAGGAACCAGATTGGGGATGTCCAGCACAGGCCAAGGGGAAAGGATTGAAGCTGAGAGAGAGCAGGGTCAGACTGGAGCTGGGGGAGAAGTTCTTTGAGGAGACACTGGCACAGGTTTCCCAGGGAGGGTGAGGAGACACTGGCACAGGAGAGGGAGGGTGAGGAGACACTGGCACAGGAGAGGGAGGGTGAGGAGACACTGGCACAGGAGAGGGAGGGTGAGGAGACACTGGCACAGGTTTCCCAGGGAGGGTGGGGAGCACAGAAGCACAGAATGTGATCAAAGATGATCAAAGATCACATTCTGTGCTTCTGTGCTCCCCAACCTCCCTGGAGGTGTTCAGTACCAGGCTGGATGAGCCCCTGAGCAACTTGGGGCTGGTGAAAAGTGTCCCACCAGGACTCCCAGGTCCTGCTCTCCCAGCAGCTCTGGCCCAGGTGAAGAAGCTTTGTGAGGAAGTCACAACCCACAACTGATTTGTGTTTCATTCCAACACCCTGGGCAGGGTCTGGATGAGCCATGGGGCAGTGATTAACCAGCAAGCAACTTGCCAGTCAGGAAGGGCAGCCTCATTTATTAGAGCAAAGAGAAGCTTAATGCAAGTAATGATTGCACTTAGATAATCAATTAACTTCTTCCTGCTGATCCTTCTCTGGAGGAGCAGCAGAGATCTTGAGGAGGGCTTGGGGGAAAAAAAAAATTGATGGGCTTGGAAAACAATAAATGGATGTGCTTGGAGTTGGTTTTGTTGAAGACAAAAAATTAGCCAACAGGAAAGGAGATTAAGAGCAGGTTTCAGAGGTCTCTGGAAGGGTTCAGCTGCTCTGCAGATGTTTCATGGAGGAGCTGAGGATGGTCAGGCCATGAAGCTTCCTCAGCTGCAAAAGGTGCCTGAAAAGACAACAGAAAGGGCAGGAACAGAAGAGAGGTAACAACAACAACAGCATCTCAGCTTCTGTACTCCTGCTCTACTTTTGTTCCACCTGCCCTGGCTGCTCTTTGCAGGGTTAAACACAACTGCTCCAGACCCCCTCTGTGACAGACCTGCAGGAGCTGCCATGGCTCTGGTGCTGCAGGCACAGACAGCCCAGGCCTGGTGTTAACTTTCCTCAGGAAAAGGCTCTCAGCCTCCAGCCACAGGCTCAGAGGATGTCAGGGGTTGGGAGGGACCCAAAGAGATCACTGAGTCCAACCCCTGCCAGAGCAGGACCAGACAATCCAGCTCAGGGCACACAGGAACACATCCAGACAGGCCTGGAAAGGCTCCACAGAAGGAGACTCCACAACCTCTCTGGGCAGCCTGTGCCAGGGCTCTGGGACCCTTCCAGGCAAGAAGTTGCCCTTGTGTTGAGCTGGAACCTCCTGTGCTGCAGCTTCCATCCATTGCTGCTTGTCCTATCCCAGGCAGCAGTGAGCAGAGCCTGTCCCCCCGTCCTGACCCCCAGCCCTCAGAGAGTTATAAACATTTCTTAGATCCCCTCTCAGTCTTCTCTTCTGCAGACTCTCAGCCCCAGGTCCCTCAGCCTCTCCTCCCCAGGCAGTGCTCAGTCCCCTCAGCATCCTCACAGCCCTCCCTTGGACTCTCTCCAGTGGATGCCTCCTCCCTGGGTGTGTTGAAGGCCCTGAGCAGCTGAGCCTAGGTGAGAGCCTTCTCAGCCCCTGGCAGATGATCTCTGAGGTCCCTTCCAACCTGAGCCATTCTGTGGTGCTAAACTACCCCTGACAGTTCTTCACGTAGGTGACAAATTAAACCCAAGAAAGGTCTCTCCCTTTTCTATCTCTGGAGCAAACCTTGGAGCAGACTCTCCTGGGACCTCAGCAGAAGCCAAGTGCTAAGCTTTTGGATCCTGAGCATCCTGCCTGGTTTTCTGCAGTGGCTCAGGATCTCCTCAGGCAGGCTGCAGCTGTCTGCAGTGCAGTGCAAGCTGCAGCTGCCCCTCTTGGCTTGCAGCAGAGACTCTGATGGGCTCACACTTTTGTTTTACAGGCATCAAGAATGCATCAGGTTGGAAGGGACCCTCAAAGCTCATCTTACTGTGGCCTTGCAGGATCTGAAGGGGGCTACAAGAAAGCTGGGGAGGGACTTTTTAGGCTGCCAGGCAGTGACAGGACTGGGGGGAATGGAACCAAGCTGGAAATGGGGAGAGTCAGCCTGGAGGTTAGGAAGAAGTTGTTGAGCATGAGGGTGGTGAGAGCCTGGCAGGGGTTGCCCAGGGAGGTGGTGGAAGCCTCATGCCTGGAGGTGTTTAAGGCCAGGCTGGAGGAGGCTGTGGGCAGCCTGAGCTAGTGTGAGGTGTCCCTGGGCATGGCAGGGGGGTTGGAGCTGGCTGCTCCTTGTGGTCCCTTCCAGCCCTGACTGATTCTATGCCTCTGTCTTGGCCTACCCTGCTGCAGCCTGCAGGGACACCTCCAACTAGAGCAGGCTGCTGAGGGATTTGCTCTCATTAATGCCCTGACCCCTGCAAACCTGCCACAACTCTGCCTTCCATTCCTCCAGCACAGGCAATAAAAGAAAGCAAAGCAAAATGAGCCTTGAGATGTGCTGAGACAGACAAGCACCAATGCAGGGAACCCTAAAACAGAGCTGTGGGGACAATACCACAGGTGGGGGACAATGCCAGGAGGTGTGAACTCAAGTTAGGGGCAGGGAAAGAGATTCCCTTGCCAGGAATTACCAACCCACAATCACCAGGAGGGACAGGTCTGTGCCACAATACCTTGGCTCAGCCACACAAAGCTTCCCCAGAGCAATTGCTGAGTTCTCCTGCACTGAAGTCCTGGCAGCATCACCTCCAGCATGCCTCAGGAGAGTCATCACCACGTTGGTACCCAGCAAGGACTTGGCTGCTCCAGGCACTGCCAGGCACTGGCCAAGGCAGAAGGCAGCATTGCCCACGGTGGTCTCATTGCCTGAGTCCAAGAGCTTCAGCAGCACTCTGAACCCTGAGGTGATGGGAAGAGAGGGAATGGAGCTTCAGGAGGGCAGACTGAGGCTGGAGATGAGGAAGGAATTCTTGGCAGGGAGGGTGAGGAGACACTGGCACAGGTTTGCTCAGGGGGGTTGTGGAGCACAACTTTGATCTTTGATCACGTTGGGTGATTCTGTGCCCCACAACCTCCCTGGGCAACCTGTGCCAGTGTCTCACCACCCTCACTGCAAACAACTTCCTCCTAACATCCACTTTCAATCTCCCCTCTGCCACTTCAAACCCATTCCCCTTGTCCTGCCATTCCCAGACCTTGTCAATAGTCCCTCCCCAGCCTTCCTGT
>WBNM01024477.1:91643-111439 GCA_013399055.1 Ramphastos sulfuratus | reverse complement strand
TGGCACTGACAAAGATGTCAAACAGCACTGGTGCCAGCACTGACCCCTGAGGGAGCCACTTGGCTCTGGTCTGCAGGTGGACATTGTGCCCTTGATCACCACTCTCTGTGTGCCACCATCCAGCCAGTTCCTTACCCAGCAGTGCTCACACATCCAGTCCCTGTTTTTCCAGCTTGGTGACCAGGATGCCATGTGGCACAGTCAAATGCCTCACTCAGGTCCAGGCAGATGATGTCAGTTGCCCATCCCAGCTCTTGTGCTGCAGTGATGCCTTCTGCAGAGGAAGTGCTGCTGCAGCAGCAGGAGCTGGTGCAGAAGCTAAACCCAGTGGCCCAAGCTGCAACTGAACATCCTGAGACAGGTTCCTAGCAACAGGGCAGTGTCTGGGCTGCCAAACAGAGGGGGGCAAAGACAAAGTAGTGGCTGCTGACAGGATTGAATCCCCAGGAGTGAGTGAGTGAAGTGTTCTTGCAAGCTTCATGCTGCAGCTGACAGCAAAACTCCTGTGGGGTGTGCAGAAGGGAGGTGATGCTCTGAGAGGCTTTGAGTGAGTGCAATTCCTTGGGGTTCAAAGCTGAACTGCAGCAGCTGACAGCTCCTTGACAGGTTTCAAGCACTGAGGTAAGCTTCAGCTGTTCTCTGTTGCAGTTAAATCAGCATTGATTGGACCTGGGTTTTAGAGCAGTCTGAGAGGCAGAGCAAAGGCACTCAGAGAATGCCCTGACACCTGCTCTGCCTCCACAGCCACTGCCTTCCACCAGCAGGCCAAGGAGCCATAAGCAAGGTGAAGTCAACAGCCTGAGCCTCACAGAACCAGAGAATGGCTGAGGCTGGAAGGGACCTTAGCAGGGACACCTCCCACTAGCCCAGGTTCACATTCACTGGTTTGGGAGGGACCTCCAAAGGTCAGCAGGTCCAAGCCCTCTGCAGCCACCAGGAACATCCTCCATGGAGCAGGCTGAGCCTTGTTGAGTCTGACCTCAAACAGCTGCAGGGATGAGGCCACAACCACCTCTCTGCACAACCTGCTGCAGTGTTCCACCACCCTCCTGGTGCAGAGCTTGTTCCTAGGTGGCTTGGCTGACACTGAGGCCACCTCTGCACTCAGACTGAGCAGTGAGGCTGCCACTTGCCTTTATCAGCCTTCACCAGATCCTCCTGAGCTTGTCTGCTGCTCCTGGTGCAGATGCAAAGGGTCTTCAGAGCATAGCTGGAAGGGATCTCTCCTCCAGCCTGGATGGGATTGAAGCACATTAACCACCACACAGCTCAGCCAGGGGGGTGAGTAGCCTGGGCACCAGGGCAGGCAGCTTGGGTGCCTGAGTGGGCAGCCTGGGTGGGCAGCCTGGGCTCCAGGGCAGGCAGCTTGGGTGCCTGAGTGGGCAGCCTGGGCACCAGGGCAGGCAGCTTGGGTGCCTGAGTGGGCAGCCTGGGCACCAGGGCAGGCAGCTTGGGTGCCTGAGTGGGCAGCCTGGGCACCAGGGCAGGCAGCTTGGGTGCCTGAGTGGGCAGCCTGGGCTCCAGGGCAGGCAGCTTGGGTGCCTGAGTGGGCAGCCTGGGCTCCAGGGCAGGCAGCTTGGGTGCCTGAGTGGGCAGCCTGGGCACCAGGGCAGGCAGCCTGGCTTAAATCTAAGCTTGAGCACAGGTGACACAGCTGCAGAGAGACCTCCCGGCGGGGGGAGGCTGAGCAGAGGGCAGCAGAGGGCAGCTCAGGGTTTCTAAGAGCCTCCTTCAGGGGCATTACCTTGCAGATCCTGCCCATCTGCTTCACCACTCCTCCTGCCACTGCTGCTTCCACTGCCCCGGGGGCTGCTGCCAGGACCCTGCTGAGCACTCCAGTGGCTCTCTGCATGGGAAGGGAAGGGCAGAGAGGAGGAAAAGCCCAAAGCAAACAGCAGCCAAATGCAAAATGCTTATTGGTCCTGACATCTTGAGGCAGCTTCCACAGGAGGTTCTTTTGCAGAACAAAGCCAAAGTGACTCAGGTGACAAAAGGCAGAAGTGCACAGAAATACAACAGAGAACATCTTTAGGAGCTGGGGTTTGGATCTCTGGCTGGAAGCTGAACTCAGCACAGCTTGTAAAGGCTCAGGGTAGGGAGAGAGGAGATCAAACTGAGGTCAGGACAAGTCCCCTTAGGGTTATTTACTGAAACCAAGTCCTAGCAGAGACCAGGCCAGCACTGCTGGCAGTGAATCAACCACAAGCAACCACTGCAGGGGAGTTCAGAGGATTAAATGGACTCTGAGGCCACATCTGCTCCTCTCCATCTCCCTTCAGTCACTACTACCTGTAGGAGTTACACCATGAAGAGGAGCAGAACCTCCTGGGTGTGATTTAGATATGGGAATTGGGGGAAAAAAATCAAAGAACCAGCTGCTAACCCCCAAATTATTCTGGCTCCTTGGGCCTCCAGATTGAATAATCTTTTTAACAGGGTTTGAGAGTGGAAACCATCCCAGGAGGTTTAAAAGAGGGCACCTCCCACCAGCACAGGTTGCTCAAGGGCTCATCCAGGCTGGCACTGAACACCTCCAGGGAGGTTGTGGAGCACAGAAGCACAGAATGTGATCTTTGATCACATTCTGTGCTTCTGTGCTCCACAACCTCCCTGGGCAACCTGTGCCAGTGTCTCCTCACCCTCCCTCTCTGTGCTCCACAACCTCCCTGGGCAACCTGTGCCAGTGTCTCCTCACCCTCCCTCTCTGTGCCTCACAACCTCCCTGGGCAACCTGTGCCAGTGTCTCCTCACCCTCCCTGCCAACACTTACTGTGACAATGCCTCCATCCTTGTGCCCAAGCAGAGCCATGCACCTGCCAGTGATGTCCAGAGCCAGGCCCTGAAACAGCAATGTGAAGAACTGGTCCAGACAAGGCACTGGGCAACAAGAGCCCAGGTGAGGGGCACAGGTGGCAGGAAGCTGCTGAGCCTCCAGCACCCAGAGCTCGCTTAAGGAACTCCTAAGAATGGTTTGGCTTTAAGTGCTGCCCCAAGCTGGATGTGATTGTGGGCTCCAAAGCCACCTCATGCAGCCAAGCTCTTGCTCCCTGTCACAGCCTTCCAGCCCCTGACCTGCTGGAATGTTCTCCTCTGACTTCTGCCAAGGGAGGGGAACTCTCCAGCTGCTCAGGCAGCTCCAAGGACACCACCAGGAGGACACTCAGAGCTCTGCTTTACCTGGATGACCACATTGGATTCAAGCAGTAAGTTCATCATCAGGCCCAGCACTGCAAAGGAACACTCCTGGAGTTGGGGTGGGGAGGACAAGTGCTGATCCTGTGTGCAAAGCAGAGAGGAGCTTCAGGAAAGAGGCTCAGGTTAAGATGTTGAGGTGCTGGAAGGTGCCCAGAGAAGGGCAGCAAGGCTGTGAGGGGCCTGGAGCACAGCCCTGTGAGGAGAGGCTGAGGGAGCTGGGGGTGTGCAGCCTGCACAAGAGGAGGCTCAGGGCAGTCCTCATTGCTCTCTGCAGCTCCCTGCAGGGAGGTTGTAGCCAGCTGGGGTTGGGCTCTGCTGCCAGGCACCCAGGGACAGAACAAGAGGACACAGCCTCAAGCTGTGCCAGGGCAGGGTCAGGCTGGAGGTTAGGAAGAAGTTCTTGGCAGCAAGAGATTGGCATTGGGATGGGCTGCCCAGGGAGGTGGTGGAGTGCCCATCCCTGGAGGTGTTCCAGACCCCTGTGGCCATGGCACTTGGGGTCCTGCCCACAAAGAAATTGCTGCCAGGCTGCAGCCCAGAAAGATCTCAGCCACAGGGCAGAGCTGTTAGGGCAGCAGGCAAACATGGGCACACCAGTGCCATCCCCACAGGAGCTGGGGCTGAAGACACCATCCCAGGGAAGCAGCAAGCTGCCTTACCAGGAGCTGGAGGCAGGCTTGCCAGCACTCCCTGCACTCAGCCAGCTGCACTCTGATGCCCACAGCTGCACACAGGCTCCCCACGATGCCAACGCAGCGGGCAAGGGCTGCCTGGTTCACCAGCTTGGCAGAGGCCTGAGAAGAGAAGAGTGGAAGAACAGAATCNGAGCAGGAGTACAGAAGCTGAGATCTTCCATACCAGCAGCTGGGTGAATGAAGGCAGAACTGCTGTGGGAAGCAGAGGAGCACACTGGGCCACTAACCTATGGGAGACAAAGCAGATTGTGTTTGCACACTTGGAGCTTCAGGCTGGACACAGAGGGGCTGGGAGAGTTGGGGCTGCACAGCCTGGAGAAGGCTCCAGGGAAAGCTCAGAGCAGCCTCCCAGTGCCTGAAGGGGCTGCAGGAGAGCTGGGGAGGGACTTTGGACAAGGGCTGGGAGTGACAGGGTGAGAGGGAATGGATTGGAGCTGGAGGAGGGCAGATTGAGACTGGAGGTGAGGAAGAAATTCTTGAGAGTGAGGAGACACTGGCACAGGTTGCCCAGGGAGGTTGTGAGGCACAGAGAGGGAGGGTGAGGAGACACTGGCACAGGTTGCCCAGGGAGGTTGTGAGGCACAGAAGCACAGAATGTGACCAAAGATCAAAGATCACATTCTGTGCTTCTGTGCTCCACAACCTCCCTGGAGGTGCTCAGTGCCAGGCTGGATGAGACCTTAAGCAACCTGGGGCTGGTGTGAGGTGCCCCTGCCCATGGGCAGGGAGATTGGCACTGGCTGAGCTTGCAGGTCCCTTCCAACCCAACCCATTCCATCAATCCATGAATCAACACCACCACACAAACAGAAGGCAGGCACCAACCAGCAGCTCACCCTCCCAGCAGCCTCTGCCACAAGCATTGGCACATTTCAAAGCCAAAGCCCCAGAGATGCCACTCACTCACCTCTCCTCTGCAGCTAAAGCTGAGAGTATGCCCATGGCACTGCCAGCCCTGGCATCACTGTGGCACACAAAGCCCATCAGAACCTGCAGCCAGCTGAGGAAGGGCAAAAAAAGTTTCTGTCAGCTCTGCTGTCATCATTAAAAGATCCAAACCCTCTTTTCAAGTGCACCTACAGAGTCTGTGAGGGATCACAGAAGGGTCCCCCCCAGCTTGATCCAACTTTGATCCCCCTTTGTGCTGAGCAGGGTTGGGACCAGGCTGGGTAACTGTTGTGGGGCACTCCCAACTCCTGCCTCAGCCCCAACCAAATCCATGTCTCAGGCACTCCAAAGGAAACATTTCAAGCCCCCTTGACATTCTGAGCCACAATGAAGCTTATCTACCTGCCTTTTTTTTTACAGCCATCCCTCAGCTGTAGTTCATTTCTTTAACCTCCCCTCCCAGGAAAAATGCCTCTGGGTTCCTGCTGGGTATGAGACAGTGAAGTGTGCACAACTGCTGCAGCAGCTTTGCTGTTCAGCCAAGGGTGGCAAAGCATTTACTGCAAGGGAGGAAATGAAAATCTGCCCTCTGCTTATCTCTGGGAGGCAATAGCAGGGATGAGAGGATCAAGGGAAGAGGCTCTTGGCTCTTTCTCTACTCAGTGAGTCATGGCAGCACTGGAATAATCCTAAATGCCAACTAAGGAGAGAGCTCAGAGATCCAGGGAATGGGTTGGGAGAGACCTTAAAGTGCCAACCCCACTGCCATGGGCAGGGACACCTCCCACCAGCCTCAGGTTGCTCTAGGGTCTCATCCAGCCTCGTCCTGAACACCTCCAGGGAGGTTGTGGAGCACAGAAGCACAGAATGTGAACTTTGATCATCTTTGATCACATTCTGTGCCCCACAGCCTCCCTGGGCACCCTGTGCCAGTGTCTCCTCACCCTCCCTGTGAACCCAGGCACTGCTGGCACTGAACCCACATCCTGCTGAGGCACAGCAGCTGTTCATTACCTGGTCAGGTCCTGGTGCTTGCCCAGCAGCCTCCTCCCACACTCATTCTCTGAGCAAAGAGAAATCAGTGCCAGGGTCTCCTTTTGGATCTCTGCCACCCCAGAGGACAGCAGCTTTGGCAGCTCTGCCTTCACATCAGGGTCAGTCAGCAGCAGATGCTGATTTGCTTCTGCAGAAAGGAGGTTTCAGAGGACATTCACTCAGTGGCATCTTCCTTCCCCCCACAAAGTTCCCCCCTAGGTGCTGGTTTGATGATCTTGGAGGCCTTTTCCCAACCAAAACATTTCTGTGTCTTGATTTCATCCACTCATGTCCTCATTTGCCTCCAGAGGAGTTCAGCCTCCTCTGATGGCTCTGCTATGAAGCTCTGCCTGGTGCTGGTCTAACAAAAGGCAAACTCATACAAGAGAGATCATCTTAAGCACAGGGAACTGATTTCCTTCAGCAGATGTAAAATGCTGACTGGAAATGGAATCTCATCTTGCACAGAGCTCCCAGCCCCAGCCCTCACCCCCGAGCTGAGCCCCCAGCCCCAGCCCTGAGCCCCAAGATGAGCTNCTCAGCTGAGCCCCCAGCTCTCAGTTTGCTTCTGCAAACCTCCAGCACTTGAGTCTGACTTTCTCAGTGTGCAGCAGCATCTAGCCCGGGGGCAGTGATGTAAGTGCCAGCCTGGCACATTAGCAGTGATTCATGGGCAGGATGTGGCTTTACCGTTTCCAGTGCAGACAGCCTGCCACAGCCAGAGGAGAGAAACAGCCAGGTCCAGCTCAGCACTGCTCCTGCCCTCTGCACAGAAGCTCCTAAATCAGAAGTGTTGGCTCATCAGAAGAGCAAAGGACAGATCAAAGCAATCAGCTCTCCAGATAGGGACACCAGAAAAGCCCCCAGGGATGAGGATCTGACACAGGAACATTTAAGCTCAGTCTCAACCCAGCCCTGAACTGCTTTCAGACTTCTCCTCCAGCAGACCTCCCCTCAGGGCAGCTTTGTGACCTCCCAGCTCTGCTCTGCCCTCAGCACAGAGCCCTGCAGGAGCACTGCACAGCATGAAGCTGGAGCAGGGGGGTTAGGTTGGGCATCAGGAGGAAGCTCTGCACTGGCACAGGCTGCCCAGGGCTGTGCTCCAGGCCCTGTCCCTGCAGGCACTCAGCCTCCCTGTGCAGCCTGCTCCAGCTGCAGACACAGAAGATGAAGTTCATGCACTCTGCATCCAAGAGAGCACTGTTAGAGGAGTCAGACTGCAGTCAGCCCAGACACTCCACTCTGTCATTAGTTCATCTTCTGCCCATTGCAGCTGCATGTCAAGAGGTGATTGTGTTTCCTGAGAGCAGGATTTTCACTCCCTCGTGCCCTGACCCCCTCTTGCCTCCCTCTGGGTGGCCCTTACCGTCTCACAGCCTCGTTGTCTCTGAGGAGACTGAAGCCATTGTTTGTTCTAAATAAAGTTTGCTCAGTGCCTGCAAAAAAACCAAAAACCCAGAGAGGAAAGAAATCAGCTCTCTGCTGCCAGCTGGCTGAGGCATCCTTGTACAGGCAGACTCCTGCTCTGCTGCAGCAGTGTTGAAAGGGAAGGTCACTGGATGAGAGCTCCGGGGGAAGGACAGCATCAGAAGAGGAGGGAAGCTTCAAGGAGGCTGCTTGAAGTGGAAAAGCAGCTTTGAAGCCTGCTCTGATTCCTGCCTGGTGCTGTGAAGAACAATTGACTGCAAGTGAGAGGCTTTTCTGAAACATGAGATGCTCTGCAAAGCACAGCACTGTGCTCCCAGGGAATCCAAGTGGTGGTAAACCAATTAAACAGCTCTGAAGGGACCCAGGTCCAGAGGGAGTCTGAAGAGCTCAGCTACAGATCTCATCTGCTGCAAGAAAATTGCATCAGGTTGGGAGGGACCCTCCAAGGGCATCTTGGCCAAGCCCTGCAGGCAGCAGGGACAGCTCCAGCTGGAGCAGGCTGCACAGGCACACAGCAAGGCTGAGCTGGGATGGCTGCAGGGATGGGGCCTCCAGCACAGCCCTGGGCAGCCTGTGCCAGTGTCTCACCTCCCTCCCTGTGCACAGCTTCCTCCTGGTGTCCAACCTAACTCTGCCCTGCTCCAGCTCCAAACCATTGCCTCTCATCCTGGCACTCCAAGCCCTTCTGCACAGTCCCTCCCCACCTGCCTGTGGGTCCCCTTCAGATCCTGAAATGCAGCTCTGAGGTCTCCCTGCAGCCTTCTCTGCTCCAAGCTGAACAGCCTCAGCTCTCCCAGCCTGACCCCATAGCAGAGGTGCTGCAGCCCTCTGACCATCCTTGTGGCCTCCTCTGGACCCTTTCCTGGCCATAAACTTTGAGAAATCCCATCCTGTTTTGTATTTTCCATGCAGGAACAGTTTTCCTGCTCCTGCAAAAGCTACTCCACTCTCACTCTTCTCCTTAAATTACAGCCCCAAGGAATGGGCTCCTCAGCTGGCACCCAGTGCCCTAAGGGGTAAGGGCTCCTCAGCTGGCACCCAGTGCCCTAAGGGGTAAGGGCTCCTCAGCTGGCACCCAGTGCCCTAAGGGGTAAGGGCTCCTCAGCTGGCACCCAGTGCCCTAAGGGCTAAGGGCTCCTCAGCTGGCACCCAGTGCCCTGAGGGGTCTTCCTTTGCAGGGGGGCTGGACTCAATCCCTGGGGGTCCCTCCCAACCCCTCCCATCCTGTGAGTCTCTGCAATACTTACAGCCTTTGACAGCTGCTGCCAGCAGCCTGATCCCTCCTGCATAGTAGAGGATGTCCTGGTCAGGCCTGTTGAGCCTCTGCAGCAGCTCTCTTATGGTCACAGCAGGCAGCTTGCCAGACTCAGCTTCCTCCATTGCTCTCTCTTCAGCTTTCATTCTTTTCTCCTCTAGGTTCACCTCATTCATACAGTCTTGGAAGCCACAGAAACACAGGAATATGCAGGTTGGCACAGCCCCTCAGGATCACCAAGTCCAACCCAGAACCCAGCTCTACAAGATTCACCTCAAACCATCTCCCCAAGCACCACATCCAAACCAGGCAGGGTGGGTGACTCCAGCCCCTCCCTGGGCAGCTCATTCCAAAAGAAAACAAAGCTTGGCAGCTCCATGTGCTGATGTGGTCGAGAATCACAGGATGGTAGGGGCTGGAGGGGATCTCTGAAGATTGGGTCCAACCTCTCTGACAGAGCAGATCACACAGGAACACCTCCAGGGGGGCCTTGAAATCTCCAGAGATGGAGACCCTCTCTGGGCAGCCTGCTCCAGGGCTCTGCCACCCTCACAGTGCAGAACTTCCTCCTCATGTTCAGACTGAACACGTTCAAGCTGATGCCTACAGCCTCTTGCTCTGCCACTGGAAGAGTCTGGCCCCATCTCCCTGACAGCCACCCCTGAGGTGCTTGTAAGAGAGGGGACAGTGTAGCAATTGCTGTTTCTCACCTTTAAAGAGGCTTTGCTTTTGGGGAGCAGTTTGCAGCATCTTCTGGTAACACTGCCTGGACTGAGCAGAGCAGAGCAAGGGGCTCACAACACAGCAAGGGGAAGGTGACAAAAGTCAGGTGTCCCCCACCTCACTGCCAAGAATTTCTTCCTCATCTCCAGTCCCAACCTGCCCTCCTCCGGCCCCCAGCCCATGCCCCCTCCCCCTATCACTCCCAGCCCATGCCCCCTCCCCCTATCACTCCCAGCCCTTGTCCAAAGTCCCTCCCCAGCTTTCCTGTAGCCCCCTTCAGGTAGTGAAGCTGCAGCTTGAAACCAGGAGCTGCTAAAAGACAGTGTAAGGTCCTCGAGCGAGCTTGCACACTCTGCTCAGCAGGCAGCTACAGCCCATAATGACACGGACCTGCTCCGGAGCCAGCCCAGCTCCCATGCCAACAGCACAGCCTCACAGCCAGCAGGTCTCACCCCCTCACCTCGCTGTAGTGCTGAAGTGCCAGGTGGGCTTTGCCCATCAGAAAATAGGCTTTGGGACACTTCTCATTGCACTGTGGTAAAACAAAAGGATTTATTCATCTTGTGCTTAGACATTTTAACCTACCTACAGACTTTTTTTTCTCCCACCCTTTGACTGAATTGCTCCAGCAGCCCGGAATGGCTGCAAGCACAGAGGGGATCCCTGCAGGGAAGAGAGGCACCTAAAGTTTACAGGCTGAGTTATTCCCCCTGGGTGCCAACTTCTCTCTCCATGGGACAAAGGCTTTGTTCTGCTGAAAGGTGGGAAGCAGCTAAGCCCCTTCCCAGAGCCCTGCTCCCCAGGCAGGCCCTCAGGCAATCAGCTCATGTTAATACCTGCACCAACAGGGCTCTAACTGCAGAACAACTTCTACCACCACCATTTCCCTCTGTCCTTTGATGAGTCCTGCCAGCAATTAAATCAGTGCTAATTTTCATTAGCTGTGCACAGGGAAAAGAACTCCAACCCACCCCCAGAGAGCTCAGCACTACCAGCCTGAAATGCTGCTGCCCACAGTCCTCTGCTGTGGGCATCACCAATGCACCTGAAATGGGATTCAGCTCCTTGCTGTTTTGGAATCATCTTTACCTTTCCCACCAGATCTGATCTTTGTGAGCTCCAAGAGAGCCTTTTCCCTTCCCAGGAGGATGTGTGCCAAGGCAGCAGCTCATTCTCACTTCTAACAACCTAATTAAAGGCTTTCAGGAGCTAGAGAAGCTTCAGCACACAGGCAGCACTCCAACACCCACTGCTCAGGTTCACCCAGGGGGCAGGGAGCTGAGCACCACAGCTGCTCTGGGGCACTTCCAGCTCCATTCTCCACCTCACCAGCTGCCCCTGATCCCACCCTCCAGGAGGTCTTGACCTGATGATCAAGCAGAGACTCTGAGGTTACCTTTAGTGCCCATTCACAGTCACCAATGGCTTCTTCATACTGCTGCAGCTTCAGGCGGGCCTGAAAGCAAACCAAGGCAGAAGAATCAGGAGCAGCTCTGCTGTGAGCACAGGCTGAGGGAGCTGGGGGGGTGCAGCCTGGGGAAGAGAAGACCCCAAGGGGACCTCAGAGCTGCCTGCCAAGAGCTGAAGGGATCCTGCAGGAAGGCTGTAGAGGGACTGCTCATGAGGGTGTCTGGAGCCAGGCCAAGGGGAACAGTTTGGAGCTGAGGGGGAGCAGAGTGAGACTGGAGCTGAAGGAGAAGTTCTTCAGTACAAGGGTGGTAAGACACTGGCACAGGCTGCCCAGGGAGGCTGTGGCTGCCTCCTCCCTGGAGGTGTCCCTTTTGTGAAACAATTCTTTGGGGTTCTATCCATGCAAAGCAGCAGGAGAAGCAGAGCAGGGGCAGCTGATCTCCAGGTGCTGACCTGTGCTCTGTTTGTGTACAGCTCCTGCTTGTCCTTCAGCTTTTCCAGACCTTCAGTGTAGCTCTCAACAGCTGTGGCATAGTCTCCCTTCCTGAAGGCTTCGTTGCCCTTCTCCTTCAGAGCTGAGCACAATGCAAATTAATTCACATTTGGGTCCCTCTCCTTGCACTCCCAGCAACATTTGGGTCCCTCTCTTTGCACTCCCAGCAACATTTGGGTTTTCTTTCCTCACACACTGACTGAGGAAACAGAGCCCAAATTTTCTTCCTGGGATACTCATCAAAATTCCACTCCAGCTTTGCTGCTGCTGTCTCCCTCAGCCATTATTTGCAAGACTCCTGAGTGAACAATTTCCACTCCTCTTCCAGAGGGACATCTGAGCTGTTGTTTTGATGCCCAGCTCTGAAATGCCCAAATTCACTCCTTTCATCCCAAACCCTGAGCATCAAGAGGACAGTTTGGAAGGGAATGTCTTCATAGAATGGCTCATGTTGGAAGGGACCTCGGAGCTCATCTACTCCAACTCCCTGCCATGGGCACCTCTCAACTAGACTCAGCTGCTCCAGACCTCATCCAGCCTGGCCTTGAACATCCCCAGGCAGGAGGCAGCCACAGCCTCCCTGGGCAGCCTATTCCAGACTCTCACCACCCTCCTGCTGCAGAACTTCTTCAGCCCCAGTCTAGCCCTGCTCTGCCTCAGCTTCAAACCCTCCCCTCTTGTGCTGTCTCCAGCCACTTGCACCAGCCCAGATCCTGCCAAGCAGTTTCTGGAGGGATGAGCTGGAGAAGCCTCCAGTGGTTACCATTTGCCAGGAGCTCATTTCTCTGCCTCTGCTGAGCTCGTTCCTTTGCATCCTTTTCCAGACCTGCCAGGAAGGCCTCTTGGAGCCAGGAGAGTTGGAGGCATTGGAGTTTAAAAACAAACACAGAGCACAAACTTTGTTAAGATCAATGCACACATGAGAGAAAAGAATTTCTAAGGCACTGCTGAGTCATTTCTCTATGAAGAATACATTAAGAGGACACTTCAACAATTGAACAGGATCAGGGGTGACAAACTGTGCCACACAGCTCATGGATTTGCATTCTTGCCTCCAAGTTTCTCATCTCTGCAGGGAGCTTTGCTGGCTTTGAATTTCAGAAGACAAACTTTTGAGATGAGGAAATATCAAAGCACAGCAACAAGAGTGCCACCTGTGCTCAGGCACAGCCATGCTGCTAAGATCCTTCAGTGTGTTCCTACCTGAATTAAATTCAGTCAGAAGTTAGCTCTGAGCTGGGGAGGAGTGGAATTAAGCCTTGCATGGAGTAACAGCAACCTTTACTCTATCACTGCTACAACAGGTTGAAAAGAGGCTAAATACCAGAGGCAGCATTGTCCTACCTGCATCCTGTGCTTCTGCAAGGTCCTGGAAGAGAGAGAAACACAGCAGGAGGCATTTCAGAGCAGCACAGGAGCAGCTGGGCAGGCTGCTCAAAGCCACAGGGCACCTGAAATACCCAGCCTGGTGCACACTGGGCATATCAAAAGGACACCCAAAGGGTGGGGAGGACTTCACAAAGCATGGGAAAGCACCTACAGGGGGTCCTGTGTTGATGACTGTTCTGTCCACCCCGGTCCTGCTCTCTCCCTCCTTGCTGGCAGCTTGGTCGTGGAGCCTCTTCTCTGCTTCAGCAATGGCTTTTGCCTTGACAGCTGAGTCTGCAGAGCTCAAATCTTGCACTAAATTGGCTAAAAAGGAAAACGAACCAAACCAAATCAAACCAAGAAACCCACACAGGAATAATTCTTCAGTGATCCTTGAGGGCCCAGGAGTTCAGGTGCTTCTGATGTGCTGAGGCACTGCTGGCCAGGATGGAGGCCAAGCCTGATGGGGCCATGAGCAGCCTGCTCCGGTTGGAGGTGTCCCTGTTGACTGCAGGGGGGTTGGATAAGATGAGCTTTGAGGGTCCCTTCCCTCCCGAAGCATTCTGTGATTCTACCAATGGAGACACAGACATGAACTCATTTCCAGAGCTTCCTGCAGCTTGCGTCGGCCAAAGCCGAGGGTTTAGAAAGCAGCTCCTGGCACCTGCAGAGCCTCAGCACACCTGAGCTCACCAGAGGACCTCCCTTCCCGCTAAAGGAAACAACCTCGGAACGTGGTGGGGCAGGAATCTTCCCCTTCTCCATTACTTTCCTGCCTTCCCTTCACACTCCTCTCCCTTTCAGCCCCTCGCACCCTAACCGTAGAACACGGAGACCTCCCCCCGGCCCCGCCACCGCCTCCCCGCGGGCAGCAGCGCCCCACGCCCGGCCCGGGGCGGCCGCTCTGCGCCTCGGCCCCGCGGCAGCCTTACAGATCTCGTCCACACGGCAGAGGAAGCGCTGGAAATCCTCCTCCTGCTCCGGGTCGCCCAACATGGCCTCGATGGGGCGAACCGACGCAACCGCCGCCCGAGCCGGGGGAGACGCTGCGCTGTTGCCGTGGAGACAACGCCGCCGGCCGCGCTCTTTGCGCAGCGCCCGCTGGGTGGGCGGGGAACGGGCGTGGTTATGCAAACGAAGGGGCGGGGGCTCGCCCCCCGCCATTTCGCGGATGGCGCCGCACGGCGGAGCTGCGGCGGGAGGCGTCCAGCCCGGGTACTGCAGTACCGGCTCCGGGTACGGCTGCCTGCTGCTCAGCCTCGCAGCACGGCCGGCGCCGTACCGCTCTGCGCTGCCTCGGTAGCGGGGTAGAAATCGAGCACCCGAACATGTCAGTTAACGCCATGCTGAGCACCGGCAGCAGGAGATCGTCAGCCATGCCGAGCCGAGCAACGGCAGCAGGTTGATCCTCAGCCGTGCCGAGCCGAGCACCGGCAGCAGGTTGATCCTCAGCCGTGCCGAGCCGAGCACCGGCAGCAGGTTGATCCTCAGCCGTGCCGAGCCGAGCACCGGCAGCAGCAGATCGTCAGCCGTGCCGAGCCGAGCACCGGCGGCAGCTGATCCTCAGCACCGGGCGAGGAGACCCCCTGGGAGCAGAAGGGCGCTTGGGCGCCTGCAAAGCATTGAGCTTTCTCAGTGCCATCCGAGCCCCTTTCCAGGGCGAGCAGAGAACCACAGAAGGGTTTGGCTGGAGGAGACCTCCAGGGTCATCCAGTGCAGGCATCAGCCCAGCACCGCCGCAGCCACTGAACCCTGCCCCCGGGTGCCATGAACATCTCCAAGGACAGAAGGAGTCCTGCAGCGTGCTGAGAGTTCCACTCGCTCAAACCAGGCACTTCTGCTTCTCTCCGAGCCCGTGGGGGCAGAGTCCCGGCAGAGGCCACTCCGCAGTGCTGGTCTCTGTCCCTTGCGTGCCAAGCGGTGGCCCCGGGACGGGGCTCAGCCAGCGGTTGGCGGGGGCTCGGAGGTTTGGTACCCGGGAGGGCTCCGTGCCCGGGGGACAGGCAGCGAGTCCGCAGCGCCACAGCCAGCGGGTGGCACCACCCTCGGCGCAACGGCAGCTGCCCTGCAGCCCTTCCACCGTTGTGTGTTGCTGCCCTGCAGCCCTTCGGCCACTGCGCTGCTGCCCTGCAGCCCTTGGGCCGCTGCGTTATTGCCTTGCAGCCCTTGGGCCGCTGCGCTGCTGCCCTGCTGCCTGTGTCCCCGCAGCACATGCCATGGTCCTGCCAGCCGGGCTCCTGTGCTGCCAGCCCGAGCTGTGCTGTGGCCCTGGGGTCGGTCTGGGTGGCTGAAGCTGCAGGACAGGAGGCACAGGAGCTGGCTGCCCTCTAGCAGCACATGCAACGGCCCAGAGCTGCCTGCGAGCATTTGCAGGTGCCGAGGGGCAGCTGCCGTCCCTCACAGCCCTGCTGGCAGGTGTCAGAATCGTGCTTCAGAGCAGCGCTGGCATCCAGCGTCCCCTCACACAAAGCACGTCCCCATCAGGACATGCACACACACGTACATAGCAGCAGGAACCAGACGGGTCCCTGTCACCACTCTCAGGAGATGCTCTAGGGACAGGGTTTTCAGAGGCAGAAGTCTGGAGGTGGCAGCTAATAGGAGCTGTCAGCCAGCAAAGGGAGCTGGAGCATCAGAGTCCCTGCTGCACTGCTGGGATGGTTTCATCCCAGACACATCATGACTCAGGGGTCTCAGGAGAGAGAGAGAAGTGACCTGAGAGGTCTCCTGGAGGCAGCAGCCCTGCCCAAGGCATGAGGTGCCAAGGAGAGCAGGGCACACTGGTGAAGGCAGCAACCACTGCCTGCTTCTCCATGCCCCACCACACTGCCAGGGGAGGGAAGTGCTCTGCAGTGCCTCTGTGCCAAGGAGGTGCTGAGCCTCCTGGGAGCTGCATTTCCTGCTTCTCTGTGGCCCAGAGCCCCTGGCAGCTGCTCAGCCCACCCTGCAGGCACACCACCATGGGGCTGCCTGCTCCACCTTGACCTCCTTGCAAGTGCAGCCCTGGGAGCCCATGTCACAGAACCTCAGAATGTGAGGGGTTGGAAGGGACCTGCAGAGACTGAGTCCAACCTCCCCTGCCAGGGCAGGATCACACAGGGCAGGGCACACAGGAACACATCCAGGTGGATTTTGGATGTCTGCAGAGCAGGAGACTCCACAGCCTCTCTGGGCAGCCTGCTCCAGGGCTCTGCCACCCTCACACCAAAGAAGTTTCTCCTCACATTGAGGGGTTGAGTCCCAGCTTGTCCCTGGTGTTCCTTGTCACAGAATGAAGCAGGTCAGAAAAGACCTCTGAGATCATCGAGCTCAACCTCTCACCTAACACCTTCTAATTCACTAACCCATGGCACCAAGTGCCTCTTGCAGCCTCTTCTGGAGCACCTCCAGGGATGGGCACTCCACCACCTCCCCAGCACCGGGCACCACCTCCACAAAGAGCCTGGCCCCTTCTTCTTGCCCCCCAGCCCTCAGCTATTTATAGATCCCCTCTCGGCCTTCTCCTCCCCAGCCCAGGTCTCAGAGGTGTTCAGGTCCCTTCCCCCTCCTCGTGGCTCTGCTGAGCAGCTCAAGAAGGGCAGACTGAGGCATTTTTTGTCATTTTTATTGGAACACAGTATTGACAGAATGCAAAGTCAAAACCCTCAGTTAGTATCAGTATTTACACCAGTGAGAACAGGGACAGAGGTGGAACTGATGCTTCACTTGGTAAAAAGAGTTTTCTTTTTTTTTTTTTCTCCTTTTTTTTTGGTTGTTTTTTCCTTTTTTTTTTTCCTTTTTTTTTTCTTTTTGTTTGTTGTATTTTGTTTTTATATTTTCTTTTATTAACAAGATAGAAGGCCCCCCCCCCAAAAGTAGGGAATGCTGGGGAAAGGATGGCAATGGAGGGTCTGAGAACATCTATCAAAACAGCCTAGTGTGAAAACCTGGGGTCTGAAGGCTCCCATATAGAAAAGTGTGAAAAGAAAACAAACTCCACTCTAAGCTGCCCGAGGATGCACCACTAGCACCTGGCTGGCTGCACGGGTGGGGCAGCATGAAATGGAATCCACCACTAGAAGCTGCTCAGCCTGCACAGGGACAGAGAGGTGTGGGTGGATACAGATGCAGCACAGACAGCAGAGGGGACCCTCTGCAGAGGCTTCCAGCCAAGCAAGGAAGCCCCAAACTAGCTTCAGCTATTTATAGTCCCCCACTGAAATGGTCCTGCAGGAGGGGGGAGCACACAACTGCTCTCCACAGTGAACCTGCAAGCACTGGGAGGTGGCAGGAGGGTAGAAGGGAGCTGGAGGGACAGTCCCCAGCTTTGGGGCTCACCTGGAGTGGTGCTCACCCCCCTGACCCTGCCACAGAGCTGCTGTGGGCAGCAGGGCACCTCCCCAGAGCCACAGAATGGTTGGGGTTGGAAGGCACCTGAGAGACCCTCTGGTTCCAGCCCCCTGCCAGGGACCTTCATGGAATCATAGCATGGGTTGGGTTGGAAGGGAACCTCCAAAGGGCATCCAGTCCAACCCCCCCCTCCCGCAGTCAGCAGGGACACCTCCACCAGCCCAGGCTGCTCCATGCCTCACCCAGCCTGACCTTCAACACCTGCAGGGAGTGGGCACCTCCCTGGGCAGCTTTGGTTCGGACTGATCTGCTTAGGGACCACAAACCAAACGTGCCCAGAGCTGTAGCAGCACTGCCCTGGGGGTCACCCAAGAGCCACACTTCCTCCTGCTGCCCAAGGACACAATCGCAGCACAGTCAAGTGCTGGGAGGGACCTCTGGAGACACAAAGCTTAGGAGGAGAGGACCCATCCCAACCCTGGCACCTCACTCAGGATGGGCATTGCAGGAGTGTCTCTGCTTCTAGATTCAGTCATCCTCCATTTGCATCCCAAGGAGCTAAGCACCAACAAAAACAAAACAAAAACACCCAAAACCCAAACCCAAACCAACCCCAAAACAACAAAAAATGCATTAAAAAAACCCCAAAAACCAAAAAACCAAAACCCAACCCCAAAACCCCACACTTAGCAAGTGACCAGACCATGAATTGTCCACAGTTGGAGATGATTTGATGCTGCTTTCAAAGACTCAACACAGACAGAAGTGGCTCAGACACACCTGAGCCAAAGAGCAGCTTCCCCCCCCCAGCCCCCCCTCTGCTAGCACACAGGAATGGATGCTGCAGGCAGCTCACATCAAGGCTTCTGCTCCTCCTAAGAGTTGTTGCTTTGTGATTTTAGTCCTGAATATCTCTTTTGTTTTCAGAGCTGAACTATTCCCTACACCTTCCACATCCAAACTATGTTGAAGCTTTTTTTTTTTAATTATTATCATCATCAATACTATGACAAAAAACACATTTCACACTAAAATAGTCACGCACCCACAGTGCACAAGCTTGCAGAGCTAAAGTAGAAGGGAGGGAAAAAAAGAAAGAAAAAGAAAAGGAAGTAAGAGAAAAAAAGAAAAAAAGAAAAAAAAAACCAAAACCAAACCAAAAGGAGGGAAAATAAACCCAAAATCAAAAGCCCAAGAGAAGGAACATCTCTAGACACTGGGCTGGTCTCCCCCATGCCAGCTCTGCCTTCCTCCTGCTCAAGCCTCCTTTCTTCCCACCCCACATCTCAGTGGGTGATTCCCAGTGATGCCCTCTCCATGGCTCCCAGTGCCCAACCCCTCCACTGTCAACCCCTCTGCAGCTTGCTCCAGGCAAGGGAGAGGGCACTGGGAGCCCTGGCACTGATTTCCAAGCTCTTGCTCTTTGTGCCATGGTGCTGGTTGTGCAGAGCGCAGCTGGTTCTGCCCTGCCCTGCAGTCCATGCCATGGTGCTGCTTGGGCCCTGCCCTGCAGTCCATGCCATGGTGCTGCTTGGGCCCTGCCCTGCAGTCCATGCCATGGTGCTGCTTGGGCCCTGCCCTGCAGTCCATGCCATGGTGCTGCTTGGGCCCTGCCCTGCAGTCCATGCCATGGTGCTGCTTGGGCCCTGCCCTGCAGTCCATGCCATGGTGCTGCTTGGGCCCTGCCCTGCAGTCCATGCCATGGTGCTGGTTGTGCTCTGCAGTGCACAGCCTTGCTCCTGCTCTGGGTTCCCTGGGCAGGGCAAGCTGAGCTCAGTCTGAGCAGGAAGTTCCTTCTCTGGTTAAGTTTCCCTGCGGGGGGGGGTTGGACAAGATGAGCTCTGAGGGTCCCTTCCAAGCCGGAACAATCCACAAGATGAACCAAGAGTCACAGTCAGAGTCACAGCATCACTGAGGGTGGCAAAGCACCTTGAGAGCACTGAGCCCAACCCTGACCCAGCTACCAAGACCACCAGACCATGGCCTGGAGCCCCTCACCTCCAGGAGTCCACTTGCTAAGGGACCTCTGATGCTCACCCAGCCCAGTGGTGCTGGAGCTGCCCTGGCAGCAGGGCTCTGGCACAAAGCTTGGCCCCAGGCTTTGCAGGGGACAGGAGATGAGATCCACTGGCAGGGGGAAAGAGGAATTGCTGGAAGTCAAACATCTGAGACCAGCCCAGCCCTAACTGTACAATCTCCCTTCTGCTCCTCAAAGCTCTGGGAGGGTTCCATGAAGGGGAGAATGTCCTAAAAAAGCAGAGGTGATTATTTCTCTTATGCAGTCAGGCCCAGGTCCAGCAAGGGACTTAACTCTGAGTAGCTTTAAAAGTACAAAAGGCCTCTGACCAGCAGCTCCCTTCTGAGCTGAGCTTGTTTTTAGGTGCTTTTGCTGGCTAAGAAAGACCTTGAGTGGTTTGAATACCCCCCCCAATAAAAAACCAAAATCAACCAAACCCCAAAGCATCCCAACCCAAACCCCAGCATTACTTTTGCTTCTTCCTCCAGTAAGAAATCATCATCATCATCAAGAGAAAGGGGGAACCACTACTGTAAACATCCATGGTTTCCATGTCTCCCTTTGCCAAAGCAAGCATGCTGCTAACCTAGGAACCAGAGGAGTGAAAAAAGGAAAGAGAACCCAAAAAGCAGCTACTTTACACCTTGAAAAGCAATACAAGTTAATTTAAAAAAAAAAAAAAAAGTCATTTGTAAACACTTGGAAAAGAACCAAAAATTGGCCAAAACAGTAATAATAATTAATAATAATAATGAACATAAAAAGTGAAAGGAATGGAGAGGCTGAATACTGCAAATTGAAATACATCTCCCCAGCCAGCTGCAATTTTGGCATTCTTCCATCAATCAGAGGCTTAAAAAAAAAAACCAACCAAAAAAACCCAAACCAAACAAAAAGAGGAATAAAAGGCAAAGAAATGCCCAAAGTGGAGAAGAGAAAAACACGAGGTGAAGGTGGGGG
>WBNM01024477.1:78817-90782 GCA_013399055.1 Ramphastos sulfuratus | reverse complement strand
AAAAAAAAGAAAAAATTTTTCCCCCCCCCCCCATTTTTGTTTTTTTTTTTTCTTTTTTGTGTGGTTTTTTTTTTCCCCCTTGTTTTTAAAAAAACAAAACAAAACAAAAAGGCAACAGACACTAGAAGGATGAGATGTGTTGTGGTTTGTGGTTTTCAATGCTTGGGTGAAGTTCTTCTGTCGTTGGCTCCTCAGCCCTGGCTGGATCATGCTTTGCTCTCGTTCTCATTTGTTTGTGTGGCTTCTGCTGCAGCTGGCTTGGATTCCGACGCTTGCACTTCCAATTTGTCTTCTACTGAGGGGTTCCTGAAGGAGAAGCAGCCAGGGGGGAAAAAAAAAGGCAGTTTAGAGGCACAGAAATGATATTTGCTCCCAGTTCATCATGTGGAAGGAGTCCACTCCAGGCTGCATTTGTCTGCAAGCCTGCAGCTCAGCTCCAAGCCTGCATTTATCTGCAAGCCTGCATTTATCTGCAAGCCTGCAGCTCAGCTCCAAGCCTGCATTTATCTGCAAGCCTGCAGCTCAGCTCCAAGCCTGCATTTGTCTGCAAGCCTGCAGCTCAGCTCCAAGCCTGCATTTGTCTGCAAGCCTGCAGCTCAGCTCCAAGCCTGCATTTATCTGCAAGCCTGCAGCTCAGCTCCAAGCCTGCATTTGTCTGCAAGCCTGCAGCTCAGCTCCAAGCCTGCATTTATCTGCAAGCCTGCAGCTCAGCTCCAAGCCTGCATTTGTCTGCAAGCCTGCAGCTCAGCTCCAAGCCTGCCTCCCTCAGCTCCAAGCCTGCCCTTAGCTGCAGGGAGACCTCAGAGCAGCTTCTCAGTACCTGAAGGGGGCTACAGGAGAGGTGGGGAAGGACTTTTGGCAAAGGCTTGGAGTGATCTGGATGAGAGGGAATGGATTGAAACTGGAGGAGGGAAGATTGAGAGTGGAGATTGGGAAGAAATTCTTGGCAGTAAGGGTGAGGAGACACTGGCACAGGTTGCCCAGGGAGGTTGGGGAGCACAGAAGCACAGAATGTGATCTTTGATCATTCTTTGATTTGATTCTTTGATCATTCTGTGCTTCTGTGCTCCACAACCTCCCTGGAGGTGTTCAGTGCCAGCCTGGATGAGGCCCTGACCAACCTGGGGCTGGTGGGAGGTGCCTCTGCCTGTGGCAGGGGGTTGGAGCTGGTTGAGCTTTAAGATCCCTTCCAACCCAACCCATTCTGTGAAACATTTCCTTTTGCTTCTGCTCTGAGTCCCCAGACCAGTACAGGACCCCAGCATGGAGCTCACCCAGTCCTACCCTCCCTGGCTAAAGCTTGCCCAGGATCACAGTGCCAAGGTCTCGGGCAGTGGTGCACAGAAAGGAGCAAAAGGCAGAGAGCTGCAAAGGAGTTGGCTGGTACCATCTTGTGCCACCCAAATGCCCTGTTTCAGCAGGCTGCCATTTCAGCAGAAAACCAGAGCCAGGTTTTCCCACTTGTTGTAGGAAGGGAGTCAGGAAAAGTGGATTTTGTCAAACACCAGGGGCAGGGAGGTCGACATCTCCACAGGCGAGGCTGAGGCTCACCAGCCCTGAAGCCTTTGCCCAAGGCTCTCTTCCCAGCCATGGCAGGTGCCAGGCAAGGCACATCTGGTGGCCTCTCTGAAGTGCCTGCTCCAGCCCTTCAGCCACCAAGGCAGCCTGGGATCACTGCAGGCTTAATCCACCCTGGGGGGAATCTGAGCATAGGGTTACAGTGCCAGCTGTGCCAAGCAGAGCAGCCCAGCAGAAAGAACCCAGCTCTGCCTCCCAGCACACCAAGAAGCCCTCTGCATGACACAGAGCCAGCTGCAGTCAGTCCTCACTATGGGCAAACCATTTGCTGCCTCCTTTCAGCCTGGAACCAGCTCACAGCTCTCTGCCTCTCAGCATGCCAGGGCAGCAGCTTTAGCTTGGGTTTCTCTGCTCAGGAGCAGCTCAGACGCACCCACCCAAGCTGCCTGCTCCCACCCAGTGCCCCATGGGTGTCCTCCCTGGGGCATGCTGATGCTCCTTGATCAGCTGGCTGGAGAGCAGAGGCAGTACAGGGATGGAGGCTCAGCTCCCAGCCACCAGGACAGCATCCTGCCAAGTAACCCTGACCCCCTGGGCTGTGACTGCTGCCCCTGCCAGCTGGGGCCACGCTCCAGGGATGAACCCAGAGCCTTTACTGCCTCCTGCCCCTCCTGATGCTGCAGGAAGTTCTGAAGGGCTCCACTCATCTGTTTGGATGTTCAGTTAGGGCTGTGCTCAGCAACCTACAGCAGCTCAGGGCCCAAGGGCAGCACTGCCAGGGTACCAAGCTTGGACCTTGCTGGAGTGCCAAGCTGGGACCCTCTCTGGGTGCTAAGCTGGGCCCTGCCTGTCCTCTTTCCTACAAGAGCAACCCACAATGAAGCTGCAGAAAGTCTAAACAATCATATAATGGAAGGTTGGAAGGGACCTCAAAGCTCAGCCAATTCCAAGTCCCTGCCATAGGCAGGGACACCTCCTGCTAGTGCAGGTCACTCAGGGACTCATCCAGGCTGGCACTGAACACCTCCAGGGACGTTGTGGAGCACAGAATCACCCAATGTGATCAAAGATCAAAGATTCTGTGCTCCACAACCTCCCTGGGCAACCTGTGCCAGTCTCTCCCCACCCTCACTGTAAAGAACTTCCTCCTAACATCCACTTTCAATCTCCCCTCTGCCACTTCAAACCCATTCCCCTTGTCCTGCCATTCCCAGACCTTGTCAATAGTCCCTCCCCAGCCTTCCTGCAGCCCCCTTCAGATCCTGCAAGGCCACTCCAAGGTCTCCTGGAAGCCTTCTCCTCTCCAGGCTGCAGAGCCCCAACTCTCTCAGCCTGTCCTCACAGCAGAGCTGCTGCAGCCCTCTCAGCATCTTGGTGGCCTCCTTAGGACAACAAGGAGGACAAATCCTGCCTCCGCCTGACCAAATCCTGCCTCCGCCTGACCAAATCCTGACTCCGCCTGACCAAATCCTGACTTCATCTTTCCCCTGCTTCCCTGGCCCAGCCTACTCCTGCTTTCCTCCTGGCCCTTTCCAGCCAAGCCCTGCCTGTTGGGTGGGTTAAGAGGTGAGTTAGTTTGCAGAGGTTAGCTGAGAGGACACCCAACAGGAGCAAGACAGAAGCACAGGCACAGCACAGCAGCAGCAGATCACAGGCAGCCATACTCGGTCTTTGCAGGTGCAGCAGGTACGGAGCTGTCTGCAGTGGGAGCAGCGAGCTCAGGAGCTTGCCCACTTGCTGCACTGGCAGGAGTAGGAGAGCTGAGGGCTGCAAAAACATCCTTGGCAAGGTCAATGTCTGGTGTCTTGAAGGTGCCTTCGTCCATTTTAAAGTCCTCATTCTGTGAGGGGTTTGCGGCGCTGCCTGAAGCAGCTTCGCTCTTCGCAGTGCTTGGGTTCTTGGGTGTCTCTGAGGGGCTCTTGGCTGCCCCAGGCTGCTGCACAGCTTCCTTCTCGGGGCTCTTGGTGCCCGAGGCCTCCTGCTTGGGCTCTGATGGAGCTGGAGCAGAGCTGGTGAGGTTTGCAGGGCTCGGGGCCTTGGAGGTCTCGGCTGCGTTAGCCACAGCGCTGGGGCTGAGCACTGCGCCTTGGCTGGACAGGACGCTCGAAGACAAATTGTTAGTGGCTGGAGCAGAGCTGGTAGTGTCGCTGAGGTCAACAAGGGGAGCCACTTTGGGGGTGGAGGAGGAGGGTGGTGGTGAAGAGGCCGAGGGGGCTGCCCCTTTGGCTGGAGTAGCCTGGCCAGCAGCCATGGAGTTTGAGTCGGGCATGGCCGCGGCTGGCGGGGCAATGCTGGAGGTCAGTGTGGTGGTCTCACTGGTGGGGCTGTTCTGAGCAGTGGCAAAGGTCTCAGTGACAGTGTCAGAGTTAGTGGTGCCTGTGGTTACAGAAGGCAGCATGTCCTCAACAGTGGCTGCACTGTCAGCAGGGTGCCTGTGAAGAGGACAGGGGCAGAAGAGAAAGAGAGACAATGAAGCCTGTAAGTGACAGCAGGGAGAAGGGGAGAGGAGAGGAGTGCAGGAGCGAGAGGGTGAGTGGGGGGCATGCAGCAGCCTGGCAGGAGGTGACAGCACACAGCAGGCAGAGGCACCCACAGGAGCAGAAACCTTTCAGAGGTTGAGCATGCAGAGGGTAGCAGGAGATGGCTGGAGAGTAACTGGGGAGAGGAATAGAGGCAAAGAGGAGACAGCCTCCAGGAGTGGCTTCCTCAGAGAGCTGGGTTTGAGTCTCAGCCAAGGGCAACCCTGACAGCTGCAGACACTCTTCTCTCTCAGCCCAACTTCCCTCCCAGCCCCTTCCACCTAACCTCACCAGCACAGCTTTCCACCAAGCCCCTGTGCCACCTGTCACCACATCACAGGGTCCCAGCAGGGATCACCTGGATCCAGTCCATCACAGGGTGCCAGCAGAGATCACCTGGATCCAGTCCATCACAGGGTCCCAGCAGAGATCACCTGGATCCAGTCTCTCCTCTTGGCCCTCCCTGCCTGCCTACAAGCCTAAGGCTTTCACCAGCTTGTGCCATCAACCCCAAACATCACCCAGCTATTGCCAAGCATTTCTCAGCTCCCCAGAGCAAGACCTTTCCTGTTTCAGAAGCCATGGAGAAGCCCTCAGAGGTCACTAAAATGAAGGTCCAGGACAGAATCTAATGAAGACAGAGGACAGCACTTCAGCCTTGCCTGTCCCAGCTAATGACCCAGACTTGGGCCCCAAACAAGTTCTCTGACCTGGACAAAGGTCCCAGGTAGCTGCCAGCCCCCACACTGGGCACTCAGACTTGCCATTGCCTCCCCCAGCACTCAGCACAGAGCTGCTCTGCTGCTGCCAGCAGAGGACTGCATTCACCACAGGCTGCTCTAACCCAGCACTGCCCAGGCAGAGCTCAAGCAGGGGGCAGTGGTGCCTGGGCACTGCTTTTGCTCTGTCTCCTTTGCAGTGAACTTGGAGAGGTGCCTGGGACAGGACTGGCAGAGACAGCTCTGGCAGAAAAGTTGCTGTCCTGCCCTTGCCCCCCCAGGGCTGCAGTCACTGAATGCTGAGGAAGAGGCAAATCCTCACTGGGAGGTCGCGAGCGGAACGCTGAGGTTTTACCTTTGCTTCCCTCTTCCTGCCCTAAAGTTATGAGCATGAGAGGTCAGGCATGAATGCAACTGAGGACAATGCATGGGCCCTGGGCCAGGGCTGCCTACTGCCCACGTACTCTGGCTCTGTCAGAGGGGTGGTCTCGTTGGGCTCCATGTGCTTGCCCCCGTCGTGGTTGGGGGTCCGCTCCTCTTCGGTCCGCACCTCCACGATGGGCTCCTTGGACTCATCTTTCCTGTAACAGAGGAATTGCATGGAGCATGCTTCACACTGGGGACACCCCCTGCAAAAGAGCTGCTGCAAGCATCCACAGTGAGAGGCAGGAACAGGCTGGCCCTGACAGGTCTTTTTATCACTTCCCCTTGGGGTTGTTACCTACCCAGGACAGCAGGCTAAGGGCAGCTATTGGATGGCTGCTAACAGGAGGAGGACAGCAACAGAGAAAGGGCTGAAGAAATCCCTTCCTGGAAACACAAAGCAGCAGCAGTGTGGCCCCAGATCTCTTCAGCACTCTCCTGGCAGAGATAGGAACTCAGAGGTCTCTATACTCTGCTGCCCCCCAGACTAAAAGGGACATGGAGCTGATGGAGCAGGTCCAGAGTAGGCCATGAAGATGCTCAGAGGGCTGCAGCAGCTCTGCCGTGGGGACAGGCTGGGAGAGTTGGAGCTGTGCAGCCTGGAGAGGAGAAGGCTCCAGGGAGACCTTAGAGCAGCCTGCCAGATGATACAAGATAGCTGGGGAGGGACTTTTGACAAGGGCTGGGAGTGATAGGATGAGAGGGAATGGATTGAAGCTTGAGGAGGGCAGATTGGGACTGGAGGTGAAGAAGTTCTTTAGAGAGGGTGAGGAAGACACTGGCACAGGCTGNCAGAGAGGGAGGGTGAGGAGACACTGGCACAGCTTTCCCAGGGTGGTCGTGGAGCACAGAAGCACAGAATGTGATCTTTGATCTTTGATCACCTTCTGTGCTCCACGACCTCCCTGGAGGTGCTCAGTGCCAGCCTGGATGAGCCCTTGAGCACCCTGTGGCTGGCAGGAGCTGCCCCTGCCCATGCCAGCGAGGTTGGCACTGGATGATCTCTAAAGTCCCTTCCATCCCAAACCATTCCACAAGCCTACACCAATCTCCTGCCTGGAGCTGCCAGGGCACAGCAGAGTGGTGCCAGCGGTGCCAGTACTCACGAGAAGACAGCTTTGCTCTCCTCTATGTCCTTGCCCTTGGCACCAGGGCCAGCCTTGCCACAGAGGTTGACAGCGATGCACATCAGCAGCCCACACTTGTTGACGAAGTAGCAGGTGACATCCACAGCCACCAGCAGCAGCGCGAAGATGACGATGAGGATGCCAATGATGGCAGCAGTCCCCAGGCCTGAGGTCGGGCTGGTGCTGGCTTCAGAGACCAAGAGAGAAGAGGAAGAGAAGGCAGAGTGGTTAAGGGGTGAGGTGAGGCTCACAGCTGGACTCACACAACTGCTTTGGCTTGGAGAAGACCTTTTAAGATCACTGAGCTGCAGTTTATAGCCACTGCTGCCTGGCATAGGACAAGCAGCAATGGATGGAAGCTGCAGCACAGGAGGTTCCAGCTCAACACAAGGGCAACTTCTTGCCTGGAAGGGTCCCAGAGCCCTGGCACAGGCTGCCCAGAGAGGCTGTGGAGTCTCCTTCTGTGGAGCCTTCCCAGGCCTGTCTGGATGTGTTCTGTGTGCCCTGAGCTGGATTGTCTGGTCCTGCTCTGGCAGGGCTTGGACTGGATGAGCTCTTTGGGTCCCTTCCAGCCCCTGACATGCTCTGAGCCTGTGACCTGCACACTGAAGAAGCCTCAGGTGCAGCTGTAGTTGGAGGATTCAATTGGTGTGATCTGATTCTGAGCACTGAACATCACTGGAGCCCTCTGCACTGATACCAACCCACTGAGTCCAACCATCTGGCCATGCCTGGGCTGTGGCATGGGAAATCCACAGAGTCCCCTCTCTCTCTAGCACCCTTGTCAGCAGGGCACCACCCTAAGATGTGCAGGACAACCTACCTGAGAAGCCAGAGTCACTGGCACCTCATGGGGCTCTTCCCACACCTGCCAAGCAGCCTACAGAAACCTCCTCTGCTGGGACTAACCCAGCTGGAGCTCCAAGGGGCTCCTGTTTCCCTCCACCACTCCCTCAAGATGAAGGCTGTGCCTGGGGTGCAGAGTGGCACTGCCAGCCTTGCCCTGGCTGCTCAGCCCCTTGTGTGGTGAAAGAGGAAGGAGGAACCAAAACCCTTCCTGCTGCTCAGCTAAGGCCCAGCCAGAGCTGCTAAGGCTTCCAGGTCTTGTCCAGGCACAGCTGAGCTCCTCAGGAGGTGCTCAGGGAGTGTTTTGCCTTAGCCAGACAACAACCCAAGTGGCCTTCTGAGGCAGCAGATGGTACAGATGGGCAGGCTGCCACTCTGCTGGCATTGCCCTGGTGCCCATCCCACCTCACCCACTCCACCACCATTCCCCAGCTAGAGAACAGAACACCTTGGGCTTTCCAGCACACAGAAGGGCAGCAGGTGAGGCCCAGCAAAGGCAGGAGGTTGCCTGTCTGCTAGCTTCAGAGAAGTGCCTTTAGCTTCCTGCCTGCCTGCCAGACACTGAGGAGTTCATCACAGAGCCCTGCCAAAGCCTTTGAGCATCACTAAACCAACAGGCACAGCCCTGACTGTTGCCAGCTGCAGCTTCCCAGCCTGACACCCCCTGCACACAAACTGCTTCTGGGTCCCTTCTAACTCAGAGTGTTCCTCCCCATGCTGCTGAGCTGCAGCCAGGGCATGCAACTGCTGCTGCACACACTTCAGCCCCTGCTCAGGTACCAAACCACTCAAAGCCTGGTTGCTGGTCTCAGCTGCCAGATTCTCTGCACTCAAAGGCCTCTCTCTGCCAGAGCTGCTTGCTGAGGCAGCTGGGCACAAGCAGTGTGGCTGCCACTGGCCACAGGACTGCTTTGGGCCTTTCCCTTCCAACTGAGATGCAAACCTCTTTGTCCCTAATGCCTTTCTGCCACAGCCCCCAAACACACCCAAGCTTTGCAGAGGCCCAGCAGAGCTCCTCCTTCCCCTCAGCCCTTTGGATGGTGACTTGGACAGGTGGAATGATCCTTTCCAGGGCTCAGAGAGCCTCACCCCCTGCCACAGACTGGATTGCTTCCAAACAGAGCATCCTCAGCAGGAGACAGGTCAGGGTTGTGCCATTCTGTGACCCTGGCAGGCAGTAAGGAAGGCAGACCCCAACAGGAAGGTTTCCTTCTGCATTTGGCTGTATCTAAAAGTCACTCTGAGGCACCTGACCCACATCCCAGGTGTGCTCAGCAGAGCATCTGTGCCCCAGCCCAGCCCCCTGCATGGTGAAATGAGTGAATCCCTGTCCCCTGCAGGCAGGGAGCAAGGGGGCATTGCCTCTCTAATGCAGGCAGGCTTCTTCCACAGCTAACAGGTCCCTGTTCAGCTGACCTCCTGAGGAGAGAGTGAGCTAGAGAGGTGCCAAATCTTTCTCCTTATCTACATCACCTCCCTGGGCATGAGCTGCTTGGCAGGCTAGGAAAGGTGCACTGGGAAAAGCATCACAGGATGATAATTCCTTCTTGTGCCTCCAAACTATTCCTCACCTTAGCCACCAGAAACAGCAGGGACAGATACCCAGGGACAGATGGGAGCTTTGCTGCGTGCCAGAAGACACCTTCTGGAACATTCCACTCCAACAAGAGTCCTCCTCTTTACTTCCTCTCCCCACTAGGCTTTCACAAGACTCTTGCACCACTCCCAGCTGTGAGCTGCTTAAAGGCAGGAGTTAGCTGTGCCACAAAGCACATCAGCAGCCTCATGCCCTGCCTGCACCTGCTCTGTGATCCCACACCAGCTGCAAAGCTGCTGGCACCACCACAGCCTCCAGGGTTCTGAGCCAGAGCTTCTGGGGCCTCAGCAGGCTGTTTTCAAGCACCTGAGAGTTTACACAGGGAATGGAGCTTGGGTGAGCCTCTTTGAGGTGCCAGTATGGAAGGGACTCATTTCTTCTCTGGGCAGGAGTCAGTTCACTCTGCCACTGGGGATCAAAAGGTTCAGGCACTCCCAGTGGCATCCTGGCACCATTTCACCTCTGGCACAGGTACCAGCAGGGAGAAAAGGAGCAGGAAATGGAATGAAACCTCTGCCCTTGGCATGGGTATGAGCCATGGGGGAAAGCTGCTCAGAAGAGAGACAACTCAGGCAGCCAGCAGAGTGCTGGCTGAGGGGTGAGGTCCTCCCTGGGACTGCCTTCCCTGCTGACTGCAGTGTGGGAGTCACTCCAAGTAACTTCAGCCATGTAAACCACCTCTCATTTAACTTGCCAGGGCTTTGCCTCTGGCATCACAGAGAGGAGAACCTCCCCTTGAGCATTCTTTAGAGGGAGGGTGAGGAGACACTGGCACAGGTTGCCCAGGGAGGTTGGGGAGCACAGAGAGGGAGGGTGAGGAGACACTGGCACAGGTTGCCCAGGGAGGTTGGGGAGCACAGAGAGAAGGGTGAGGAGACACTGGCACAGGTTGCCCAGGGAGGTTGGGGAGCACAGAAGCACAGAATGTGATCAAAGATCACATTCTGTGCTTCTGTGCTCCCCAACCTCCCTGGAGGTGCTCAGTGCCAGGCTGGATGAGCCCTTGAGCAACCTGTGGCTGGTGGGAGGTGCCCCTGCCCATGGCAGTGGGGTTGGCACTGGATGATCTTGAAGGTCCCTTCCAACCCAAGCCACTCTCTGAATCTGCAGCTGAACCTCAGCTCAGCTCCAGCAGGTGGTCAGACAACTCCTCAGTGCCAGGATTCCTGCTGCTGTGCCTCAGCAACACAAAAGGTGCCAACTCCAATCAACTGTCTAAACCCACCAGGGGGGTGTGAGGAGGTTTTAAAGCAAGGACTGCAGATGCCTGTGTGTGCAACAGATGCACAAGGGTTTGCCTTTATAATTTAGATAGAAAGGAAAAAAAACAAAACCAAAACAGGTCACAAATCATCAGGAACAAGTTCTGAATAAAGACAGCAGAGACTTTTATGTGCAGAGCATAAAACGTTATGGTTAGACAAGGCTGATGGCAGGGAGAGGTTTGCTCATCCCTGTTAGAACCTGGTTAGAAAGATTAATCTCATCCCAAGAGAGCTGAGAGTGCTGCAGAGAGTTCAACAGCTACAGCAGCAGCTTCATCCTTGGCACTCTCAGGCCCACTGGTGAAAGAGAGGCCTGCAGGGATCAGAGCCCATCACAAAGGCAATTCCTGGAAGGAGAGACATCCCCATTCCCAGAGAGCAGAGCTAAAGGGATTCTCCACCACAAAAACATGGAGACAGACATCCCCATTCCCAGAGAGCAGAGCCAAGTGGATTCCCATCACAAAAACAAGGAGGGAGAGACATCTCCATGCCCAAGGAGCAGACCCAAGTGGATTCTCCATCACAAAACCATGGAGACAGACATCCCCATTCCCAGAGAGCAGAGCCAAGTGGATTCTCCATCACAAAAACAAGGAGACAGACATCTCCATTCCCAGAGAGCAGAGCCAAGTGGATTCTCCATCACAAAAACAAGGAGACAGACATCTCCATTCCCAGAGAGCACAGCCAAGTAGATTCCCATCACAAAAACAAGGAGGGAGAGACATCTCCATGCCCAAGGAGCAGAGCCAAGTGGATTCCCATCACAAAATCATGGAGAGACATCTCCATTCTCAAGGAGCAGAGCCAAAGAGATTCTCCATCAGAAAAACCATTCATGAAGGGTACAGGTTGGGGGTTTAGGGTTGGGTTTTGTTGTTGGATTGGTTTTTGATTTGCTGTTTGGTCTTTTTTACAGTGAGAAGAAGAGAGGAGGAGGAGGAAACATCTGAACATCCTTCAGTGCAATGCAATCCAGAGCACTTGCTACTAACAACCTGCATCCTACTGCCCCAGTTTCCATCCTGGGTTCATGCTGGCTGGGAGGGTCACAGGGACAGTTCTCCACCACTGGGATGAAGGCTCAGCAATCACAGTCATGCAGCTGGGCAGCAACCTGATCCAAGCTGTTATTTGCTGTTAACATGGCAAGAGAAAGGAACTCTCTGTGCAGCAGAGGACAGAGCAGTGCAAACCCAGCAAGTGTTAGACAAGCATCCAGGGCAGCTTGGAATGCTCAGGGGCTGTGCCATGCCCCAGTGCCATGAGGCTGCACACCAGGGGCCAAGGAAGTGCCAAAGAGTCAACCACATTGAAAAAAGCAAGGAAAGAAAGAATGAAAGCCAAAAAAATCTCTTCAGTGTAACTCCCACAGGATGCTTCTGTCCAGACCACCACAGCAGGAAAAGCTTCTCCTGGCCACCAATTTGAGTCCACATCTAAAAGCCCACAGAGATCTTTGGGGCAAGCACAGCAGGAGCATCTCTGAGTCATCTTCTTCCTCTCTTTGAGAGGGTTTAGATTTGTGGATGGGACTTAAGAAGCCTTTTGGGTTCAGTGGTGGAGCAGCACCAGGCATGGCAGAAAGCAGGGAGAGAGCCTTGCAGTGCTGTACCTTCCTTGGGTGGAACCCAGCAAGCAAACAACACCAAATCTTCCTTCACAGCCAGGGGAAAAAAAAAAGGCAAATTCATTACAGGCAACACCAACCAAAAAAAGGTAAAGAGCAAAAAAAAAAAACCACCTTGGCTAAAACCTCTTTTTTCTCCTTGTTACACAACACTCCTTCAAATTAAACAGTTTTTGTTTTCATGTCCTCTGGGGTTTGGTTTTTCCCTCTTTGTGTGGGTTTTGTGTTGTGGTTTATTATTTTTTATCCCCCCCCCCCCCCCCTTTTTTTTTTTTTTTTTTTTTTTTTTTTTTTTTTTTTCTTTTTTTTTTTCTCCCC
>WBNM01024477.1:4928-72775 GCA_013399055.1 Ramphastos sulfuratus | reverse complement strand
TCCAGGGCCCTCCCAGGGCACAGTGCTCCCCCCAGCAGAGCATCCAGTGCCCTCCCAGGGCACAGTGCCCCCCCAGCAGAGCATCCAGTGCCCTCCCAGGGCACAGTGCCCCCCCAGCAGAGCATCCAGTGCCCTCCCAGGGCAGAGCATCCCTGCTGACTTCAGTGAGTGTGGCAAACAGGCCTGACTCCCAACAGCACATCACCTCCTCCAGCTTACACTGCTGTAACCAGTGGCAGGAGCCCAGGCTGGCCAGAACTGGACCTTTTCACTCTAATAAGCATTTTAAAAAGCAAAATCTATCATTTTCCAGTTTGCATCCCAACAGAAAACCAAGGGGAAAAAAAACCCCAAACACCTCTGCTGCAGCACAGCTCTGCCTGCTCCATACATTGCTCTGTAGCCACCTGGTGCTGGATAACTCATTTCAGAGAACCAGAGAAAGGCTCTTTGAGATCAAGCCCAACCCAACCCCACCATGGCCACCAAAGCAGGTCCCCAGGTGCCATGGCCACACCATTCTACCAATCTCCTCCCCAGCACCAGGATTTTTACCCTGGCAGCCAACTCACTGGAGCTGCACCTTTGGAGAGGACCAGACCTTCCCCCTGGCCACAAATGCTTCCAGCATCCAGCACCTGCTGACTGAAAGCAGGGCAGGAACAAAGGAGCTCTGCAGGAGCAGCAGCAGCTCCCCATGGCACACTGATGAGCTCAGATGAACCCAGCAGTGAAGATTCTCCTCCTTCCTCCACCCTAACCCACAGAACCATCACTGCAGAGGTTCCTGGTTCTGACCAGGCAGTTGATTTAGTACTGCAATAACTGAGCCACAGCTACCAAGCAGTAACTAAGTAAAACTAGGAGCAAATCTCCTGTCCTGGCACTTAATTTCTTTCACAGAATAAACTACCTGCCAGTGGCAGCTGGGGCAGGGCACTCCTGGCTGCTTGTTCTGCTGGACACTGAGCCTCTGGCACTGCTGAAATACCCACAAGCAGCAATGCTGGCAGCTGTGGCAGGCCTGAGGAGTGGCTGTGCTGGCAGTGAGACAGCTGAAGAGCAACAGCTCCTTGGTACTCCCTCCCACCCTCACCTCAGAGATGAGGAAGTGAAGGGATCTTGAAGTGGGACCTTGCACATCTGGAACTGGAGCTCTCCTCTACCCCAGGCCAGGTTTTACAGGGACTGATCACCAAGACTAAGCCATGGAGGAGCAGACTCAAGTGCCAGAGATGCTGCTGAGAACCTTCCACACTGACTCATTGCCCTCTCTGCTCTGAGCTCCCTGCACCAGTGGCTACCTCCTGACTCCTCCAACAGTGCAAACATTTCTGCTCTGAGAAGCATCCTGAAGATGAGCCCCAGCCCTGATGGCTGCACACAGCAGGTGGAGCAGTGCAAGCCCTGCTGAAGGACACCTGAGCTCTCTCTCCACAGACACAGGGCTTTAGTTTACCAGATGGAATCCAGACACAGGGCTGCAAAATTCAAAGTGAGTTAGTGTGAGGAAGAAGTTTAGTGGGAAAAGTTTAGTCCAGCAGAATCAGCATCCCTATGGTGAGTCAAAATGTCAGTGGCTGAAGAGAAAAGGTTGTCAGCAGCAGGTTAGGGGAGAAACTCATGCTCACAGAACATGCACCCTCCCTACAGCATGGGAGCTGCAAAGCAAAGGTGCATTACAGAGGGATGCTGCATGCCTGGGCACCTCCCAGATGTTGCAGAAATCTGCCAGGTCCCCCCATAAAGTGTGGGACCCTTAAAGAACCCCCCCAGGGGTGCTGCAGCTGAGAGCAGAGAGCTGTGAGCACCACAGACTCCCTCTGCAGCAGCATTTTGCAGCCACCTCTCTGCTTAGGACTCCCTCTGCTGCAGCAGGGATGCAGGACCTTGTGCTCTCCCTCTGGGCTGTGACACTGCTGAGCAGCTCTGGCTGAGGGACCTGCAAGAGCAGCACAAACCTTTCCCTTTCCCTGGGGTGAGTGCTGGAAGGCAGCAGTGACAGCACAGCCCTCGTGCTGCATCTCTTCCCTGCTCCTTTCAGATGTGCTTCTGCTCTCCTTTGAGAAGCAGCTCAAAGTGGTCACTAGAGAGCTGCAGCACTTTAAACTGCCAGCTTAAATCCTTGCCCAGCTGGCACTGGAGAGAGATCCTGCACCCTGTGCTCAGAGCACACAGCTGCAGCCTCTGGTGACTTCTGCAACACGGGAAGAAGGGAGCAGCTGATTTCTGCAACCTTTGACCATCAGGAAAACAGGACAAGACTGAGAGCTGCTGTCACAACTCCACATGAGCATCAGCTGTGGGAAGCTTCCATGAGTGGGGAATAGACAGAGGTGAGAAGAGGACAGGTAGGAGGCTTCAGAATGCACACAGAGGAGAGGCAAACAGCAACAGTCAAGAATAAGGAAGCAGAACAGACCATGCAGAAAGGAGCCAAAGCCTTCAGCCCTCCTGGCTGCTGGCCAGGGAGGGAGAGGGCTGGGGGCAGGGAGGCTGCTTCCATCCATGCAGTCGTGTGGGAAGGTTACTGCTGTTAGTTTAGTTTTCCTGGCAGACCCCAGCCTAAACCCTGTCCTGTGGTGGTCCAAAGCCATAGGGATGATTTCAGAGCTGAGGCTGACCAAAAGCCAATTCACCTCCTCCTGCCCAGGATGATTTGTTCAGCTGGGGAAGCAGAGAAGCAGGAGTTTGCCCTCCCTCCACCCCTTCATTTATGCACAGGGTAGGAAGAGAAGTTGTAAAAATCACAGTGCTCAGGGAACTGTTCTCACTAACAGGCACTTGGGGACTGATTTCACCTCCACAAGCTGCAAGGGTCAATCATTTGCTTCTTGATTTCAAGGGAGATCACCACCTGCTGTAACTGCTGCTGGGAAAGGAGCTCAGGTGAATCCCCTTGGCCAGGCTCTGAGCCTGGGGGAGCAGTGAGGTGCTCTGGCAAGAAGAGGGCTCCTTGGGATGCAAAAACACTGCAAAGCACAGCTCTGCACAGACCCAGGATCAAAGATCACATTCTGTGATGCACAACCTCCCTGGGCAACCTGTGCCCGTGTCTCCTCACCCTCCCTCTCTGTGCTCCCCAACTTCCCTGGGCACCCTGTGCCCGTGTCTCCTCACCCTCCCTCTCTGTGCTCCCCAACTTCCCTGGGCACCCTGTGCCCGTGTCTCCTCACCCTCCCTCTCTGTGCTCCCCAACTTCCCTGGGCACCCTGTGCCCGTGTCTCCTCACCCTCCCTCTCTGTGCTCCTCCCCCTCCCTGGGCAGCCTGTGTTTCTTGTACACTTTAGAACCAGTGTAGACCTCTGATGTCTTTCAGCATCCCAAAACCTGCCCAATGGGCTCTGACCTCGAGGGACCAACCCACAGCTCACTGCAGCCTCAGCGACAGGTTTGGATGCTGACTGCTGGACCCTGCCCGGAGCAAGAAGCAAATGACTGAGCCTTGGGATCTTTGCCTCTGCTTTGTCCTTTCCCCTGAGAGGCTTTTCCAAGCTCAGCTGAGCTCTGCCCGGGGCAGTGACTCCTCCGTGAGGCTTTGGGGAGCTGCCTGCTCAGCGGGCAGAGGGCAAATCCTCACCCCCAAATCTACAGGCAACCAATCAGAACAAAGTGGGGTTTGGTTTTACCTGCTGTTGACCAGCGCGGACGACATCATCAGCACCATGCAAGCCACATGACAAAGGCACATGATAGGCACGCACATGGTTTGGTTGAAAGGAAAGTGGAGGAGGTCACATGGAAAATACAAAAAAATTAAAAAACTAATGTGAACAATGGGCAAGGGCAAAAAAAAAAAAAACAAACAGAACAAAAACAACCACACCATTAACAGACTCAACCCAACAGAAACCAAACCGAATTAGCCAGCAGCTATCAGAAACACCAGGGAGGGGGAGAGCAAAAACAACACAACACACCCTGGGGAGAGAAGGAAAACATCAGACAGAGCACAGGGGCATGGTCTGGGGGGGGAGGTTAGGCACAGCTGCATCGCTGCTGGTTAATGACTGAGCCAAGGAGGAAAGAGAAATTATTGTGGGGTCCGGAGAGCTGAAGGGATCCACAGGACTGTGGGAGAGAAGAGGGAATAACAACATCGTTAGTGAGCGGCAGCGCCGGGGCAGGGGCTCAGAGCACAGCGCCAGGGGCAGCCAAGGCAAAGCCTGGCACTGCACGGGGATGTGCCCCGCAGGAGCAACCGCCCTGCTGAATGCAACCCCCCTGCAGAGTGCGGCCCCCCTGCAGAGTGCGGCCCCCCTGCAGAGTGCGGCCCCCCTGCTGAGTGCAACCACTGCCAGAGAGAGAAACCAGCCCGGGGCCTGCCTGCACCTCCCTGCACTTTCCTGCCCTGTGCCTGCCTGCACCACCCTGAGCCTCCCTGCCCTGTGCCTGCCTGCACCACCCTGAGCCTCCCTGCCCTGTGCCTGCCTGCACTTCCTTGCACCCTCCCTGCCCTGCGTCCTCCTGGCACCTCCCTGCACTTCCCTGCCCTGAGCCTCCCTGCCCTGTGCCCTCCTTGCCCTTCCACACTCTGTGTCTCCTCTCCTTACACTTTCCTTTTGGAAATGATCATTTCGTTGCTGGGGGTGTTCTTCCCCCTCCCCTCTTTCTCTCCCTCCATGTTTCTTCTCAACCTTGTTTCCATTTTTTACTCCATGCTCAGGAGGAGGGCAGAAGATTGGCACCAGGCTGGGACGGGGGGGGTGGGGGTCTTAGCATGCTCACACAACACGTTCAGGGCAGGCAGTTGGTTAAGAGAGACCAAGAAAATGAGGTGCAAGGGCTTTAGCTCCCTGGCTGCAAAGGCTCCAGCAGCACTCTGCAGCAAGGGGGTGCAGCTCCCATCTACTCACTCGGCAGCTCTGAGCTGGCAGGGGCAGCAAGAGGCTGAGTTGCTATGGAAAGATGAAGGACAGGGGAGATGTAAAGGGCAAGTGTAGCATGGTCAGGAGTTAAGAGAGGCAGGGGTGACAGAAAGGAGAGAGAAAATGCTGCCGAAGCCTTCTGGAAGATCCTGGCATCACAGAGTTACCTGAAGAGAGTGTTACCTGCACAGAGTGTGCCCTGCTGCTGCTCTTTCCCAATGCCCCTCCACAGGGAGAGTTCCTGCAGCAAGCTCTGGCTCCAGGGCTCATGACTTTGTCATCCCTAAGAGTTTTGAAGCTCTGAATTCAGAGACAGCTCCAGCACTTTGCCTACCTTGGCCCAAACAGCAGCCTAGGTTGCCATGAAGCCCTGGGATTTCTGGAGGCTGGCAGCACCCCAGTGCCAGCTTTAGAAAAGAAAGGAGCAAGGACTAATGGGAATGAGAATGGGCAGCTCTGGGCAGCTGAAGCTGCTCTGGACACAGAGCTCAAGCACAAGTAAATGCACTTTGCCAGCCTGCATTTTGCATCCTCTGAGTTCACAGACTTATGGAATGGGTTGGGTTGGAAGGGACCTTCAAGCTCATCCAGTGCCAACTCCGTGCCATGGGCAGGGACACCTCCCACCAGCCCCAGGGTGCTCAAGGGCTCATCCAGCCTGGTCCTGAACACCTCCAGGGAGGTTGTGGAGCACAGAATCACCCAACGTGATCTTTGATCAGGTTGGGTGATTCTGTGCTCCACAACCTCCCTGGGCAACCTGTGCCAGTGTCTCACCACCCTCCCTCTCTGTGCTCCACAACCTCCCTGGGCAACCTGTGCCAGTGTCTCACCACCCTCCCTCTCTGTGCTCCACAACCTCCCTGGGCAACCTGTGCCAGTGTCTCCTCACTCTCCCTGTAAACACAACCTCCCTGGGCAGCCTGCCCATGGCAGGGGGGTTGGAAGGAGATGACCTCCAGGCTGCCTTCCATGCATCCATGATTTGATGTTCTCCCAAGCCACACACACACATCCCCAGGTGATGGACATGAGGCTTGCCAGGCAGATCTGCCCACGTGGCTGCCACAAAAGCTTTTCACCTTCCTTTCTCCCTCTCCAAAGGGAATCTTTTCCCTCTTCCTGTGCACTGATTTGCACAGAGACTCAATTGCTCAGCCCTGATCCCCTCTGTGGGTTGTGGGACCACAGCTGACCCAAATTGGCCTGCACCAAATCATCTGCCTGATGGTGATGGCATCAACCATGGTGAAACTTCACCTGGGGGATGTCTCCTGAAGTCAACAGCACCCAAACAATCCCAGGCACAAACGTTCTGGGAGCTCATCTCCCACTCAGCTCTTTGTAGCTGCTGCAATTTACAGCTCCACCTGCCCATTCATTTATCCTCTGGGGTCACTCATCCTGCTGGTGCTCCACTAGGTCCAAACTTTTCATATAACCCAACATTTGTAGGGGAAATGGGACAGGAATGATTAAAATCCTCTAATTACAGCTTAATAAAAATCAAAGCAAAACTACACCTTAATAAAAATCAAATCAAATCAAAGCTGCACCTTAGAAAAGAAAAATCAAGATTAAAAATTACACCTTTAAAAGAAATCAAAGCTACACCTTAAAAAAACCCCAAAGCTACACCTTATAAAAAAAGAAACCAAAGCTACACCTTAAAAAAAAGCTACACCTTAAAAAAAAAATCAAAACTACACCTTTTAAAAAAAAAATCAAAGCTACACCTTATTAAAAAAACCCCAAAGCTACACCTTTAAAAAAAAATGAAAGCTACACCTTTAAAAAAAAATGAAAGCTACACCTTTAAAAAAAAATGAAAGCTACACCTTTAAAAAAAAATGAAAGCTACACCTTTAAAAAAAAATGAAAGCTACACCTTTAAAAAAAAATGAAAGCTACACCTTTAAAAAAAAATGAAAGCTACACCNAAAAAAATAAAAAAAAAATCAAATCAAGACCTAAAAAAAATAAAAAAAAAATCAAATCAAGACCTAAAAATAAAAAAAAAATCAAATCAAGACCTAAAAAAAAATCAAATCAAGACCTTAAAAAAAAAATCAAATCAAAACTACAGCTTGGAAAAAAAATCAAATCAAATCAAGAGCTTAAAAAGTATCAAATCAAAAGCTTAAAAAAAACCCCAAATCAAAACTACAGCTTGGAAAAAAAATCAAATCAAATCAAGAGCTTAAAAAGTATCAAATCAAAAGCTTAAAAAAAACCCCAAATCAAAACTACAGCTTGGAAAAAAAATCAAATCAAATCAAGACCTTAAAAAAAAAATCAAATCAAATTTCCAGCCTCAGTAAGACAAATGACAGCTTAAAAAAAAAAAAAAAAAAATCAAAACTACAACTCAGAAAAAAAAAAATACATCTTAAAAATCAAATCAAAACTACAGCTTAGAAAAAAAAAAAAATCAAATCAAAATTACAGCTTAAAAAATTCAAACTTACAGCTTAAAAATGAAATAAAACCAAAATTACAGCTGAAAAAAAAAAAATAAATAAAATGGTTTGGTTTATTTTTTTTCCCAGCTTCAGCAACACCAAAGGATGTGCCAGCAGCTCCCTAAGGCTTGCCCAGGCCCCCCTGGGGGTAAGAGGAGTTCCCCCTGAAGCCACTTTCATCAAGTGGCCACTTCAAGAGGGTCTCTTTTAGCTGCCACTGCTCAGCTGCAAGCTGCAAGGCAGCAAACTGTGGAGCAGCCAAGGCCTGACTGGCTCCAGACCTGGTGGGCAGGGGCACAGCTCTCTGGTGGGCAGGGGCACAGCTCTCTGGTGGGCAGGGGCACAGCTGCAGTAAGGAGGTTTGAGCAGCACAACTGTCACAAATGCTGCAACTTCAAAAAGAGAAGCCAAAAATTATCATTTTCTTTCTTTTTTTTTTTTTTCCCCCTCCCTTCAAGTTTTTGCTATCAAAACTCTGAAGTTCTTAAAAATTCTGGCTCCTGATTGGTCTACAAACTTCCTTTTTGGGTATTTGTTTTTGTCCTGAATGATCTTTGTTTGTATGATTTAATTGATTGATAAAAGATGAAGCTTTCCACTACTCCACTCTGCAGTCACCAAGCCACTACTGTTAGACAACCACCACTACTTGCATGCTTGACGACAAAAGGTGTTAACCCTTTTTATTCTCTTCTACTCTAGAGTCAGTCTTGTTAGCAAACAGACAGGACCAATTACTTCTAAGACCCAGGATTAGACCAAAAGCTAATTTTAGGTTAGAGGAACAGACTAGGAGCAGAAAAAGAGTGCAGAAGACTTGCAGAGGCACTTACGTGAGTGAGGGATGCCTGCAGGTTTCCCATGGATGGAACACAAGACACACACACACACACAGACACAAAAAAAAGGAGAGACAGACACACACACAAATAAAATAAAATGTAGAAGTGGTGAGAAGAGGAGAGAGAGAACATGGAGCTGGAAATTAAAAGAAAAAAAATCAATCACAATCCCACCAGCTGCCTGAAAGGCAACCCCTGGGAGCAGGGCAGAGGTTGCAGGGACTCACAGCAGCTTTGGAGGTGGACTCTGAGGGATGGATCTTACTGCACAGGGTCTGGGATTTGGGAGCAGCAGGACCTGTGGGCTGGGCTGTGCTGCTCAGCACTTCTGTGGCAGACCAAAGTCCAAGCCCTGCACAGCTCCCAGGCCCCCAAAGCATGCACAGAGGTGGGTGAGGAATGTTGGCAGCTCTGGGTGCAGGAGGAGGTCCTGCAGAGAGGTTTCAGCAGAGCTATCCAGGTCCACAAGGACAGGTGCAGTGGTGGGAGGCAGAGCAGGCTGTAGATCTTTCTCTTTCCTTTGGCATTCAGAACAGCTCCAGGGGTTGTGGGCAGCTGAATACAGACCCTGACACTTGGATGAGGTTGTGTACAAGGCTAAGAGAGCATCTCTGCCCTGCCTGCTTTCACACATCTCCCCTACCCACTCTGCTCTTTTCTTCCTCTTTCTCTCCTTCCTGTCCTGGGAAAACTTTCTGAGTTTTACTTCTTGTCTCTTATGTTCCTGGTTGAAGCAGGAGAGGAAAATGTTAGGGTGGGACTCTGGCACAGGCTGCCCAAACGAGGCTGTGGCTGCCTCCTGCCTGGGGGTGTTCAAGGCCAGGTTGGATGAGGCCTTGAGCAGCCAAGTCTGGATGAGAGCTGTCCCTGCCCATGGTGGGGAGGTTGGAGGAGATGAGCTCTGAGCCATTCTCTGATCCTGCCACTGGAGTGGGAGATGAGCCAAGCAAGGCAGACAAGAGGCTGTGGAAGCCACCTCAGGTGCTTACAGAAGTGATCTGCAGAGGACAGAATCAATCCCTCTCCCTCCCCAGTTCATGACCAGTCCTGTGCTGAACCTTTTCATTTCTGATTTGCAACCCCTGCCATTTCCACCAGCAAAGCCCTGCTCAGCTCACTGCTTCTTCTCACTAAGCCTCTCCATTGCACAGCCTCTTGTTGATGAACTTCACCCTAGCAACCCAGGGGCACAAACTGGTGCAAACCAAACCAGTTCCTCTGCCTCCTGGCATCAAAGCCTATTTTGAACTAGCCAAGAGATTCACCAAGACCCCAAAGCACAACAGAGACAGAGGGTGCAGCAAGGGCTGCAGGAGGAGCAGCTGTATCCATGCATGGCAGATTCCCTGGAAAGAGGCAAGGAGAGAGAAGCAGAGAAGCAGGAGGAGGTCTCAGCTGTACTTACGAACTGGTTGTGTCTTGAAGTCTGATGCCAGGCTGAGCTCACCCACACCCTTGCCGTTGACTGCAGACAGCCTCACAGAGTAGGTGGTCTCAGGTTTCAGGCCAGTGATGGTGATCATGCCCTCCACGTTTGCTGTGGCAGAAACAAGGGAGGAAAGGCAAAGGCTCAGGCTTTAGGTCACCAGCAAGTGCCAGGTTCCTGCGGCGTGCTTTGGCCATGCCCACAACATCTACCAGAGCCCTCTGCTGAGCCCAGGGTAGGGGAAGGTCAGAGCTGCCAGCACCCTGTGCCCACAGCTGCCCAGAGTATTGCCACAGTTTCTCTGGAGGGGGATGCTGCAGTGCTGCCAGCACAGGGGGGCTCATTTCCAGCTGGAAATCAAAGCCTCACTGCCAAGCCAACGTTTGAGAACCTGTCTGGGCCTTGATAGAGGAGCTGAAATTGCACAGCTGTGGACACCTTCCCCTAGGGCAAAGGAAGTCAGGCAGGCAGCAGATGGTTTTCTCCTCCTACCTTCTTTGGCATCATACAACCTGGAATGCCATTCCCCCTCGCCCAGTGCCCTCCACTCTGCCTTGTACTTGAGGATGGGCACTCCGCCGTTGGCCTCGGGCTCGTCGAACTCCACCTGGGCAGTGCTGGAGTAGGGCTCCACTCTGTCAATGGAAGGAGAGGACGGAGTATCTGGGGAGGAAGGGGACACAGTGACACAGCAGACAGTGAGCACCAGGCTCCAGCAGCAGAGAAAGCAGCAAACAGGCAGCAGCCAACGCAGCTCTGCCACAGCTTCCCAAGGCAGAGGGCAGGGATTGGCCTGGGGGTGCCCTCAGGAGGGCACAGCTGCTGAGAGGGCTTTTAAGAGTGCTCATTAGACAGGGCAGAGACCTTCACCTTGTGCCTCCTCTGAGAGGCTACAGACTGAGGTACCTTCTGGAGAGGAGGACAACCAGAACGAGAGCATCCTGGGCACTGCTCTGTCCCCACAGTCTGCCCCAGGGCACTCCCTGGGCACTGCTCTGTCCCCACACTCTCTGCCCCAGGGCACTCCCTGGGCACTGCTCTGTCCCCACAGTCTGCCCCAGGGCACTCCCTGGGTACTGCTCTGTCCCCACACTCTCTGCCCCAGGGCACTCCCTGGGCACTGCTCTGTCCCCACAGTCTGCCCCAGGGCACTGCTCTGTCCCCACACTCTCTGCCCCTGGGCACTCCCTGGGCACTGCTCTGTCCCCACACTCTCTGCCCCAGGGCACTCCCTGGGCACTGCTCTGTCCCCACAGTCTGCCCCAGGGCACTGCTCTGTCCCCACACTCTCTGCCCCTGGGCACTCCCTGGGCACTGCTCTGTCCCCACACTCTCTGCCCCAGGGCACTCCCTGGGCACTGCTCTGTCCCCACAGTCTGCCCCAGGGCACTCCCTGGGCACTGCTCTGTCCCTGTCTTGACCATTCCTCAATCTGTGTCTCTGGCAGCCCCAAGAGGCCCTTTCAGTCTCCCTGCAGGCAGCCCCTGGCTCTCTGGCTGGGAGGTGCTGCTGCCCAGCTGCACTGCCAGGGGCATTTGCTGATTTTAAGAACAAGACCCTTCAGGAACAGCAGAATGGATACTGAGGACCTTGTCAGCCACCACCCACCTGATGCAAGGCCCTGTGAGCAGTCTCAGAGCAGAAGCTGGCTCTGCAGAAGAGGACAGTGCCAAGGGCTGCTCTGCTCACCTGCCTGCACGAGGATGAACTCGGAGGACTCCTGCCCGATGCGGTTCACAGCAGTGCAGTTGTAGTTCCCAAAGTCGTTTTCTGAGTCTGGTGTCACCTGTGGAAGGAAGGCAGAGCTCGTGCTGGGATCAGAAAACCCTTTTCACAGTCAGGTCTGGGTGCTAACATCCTGAGGGCTGCCCTCAGGGGGCACAACAGCAGCGGGCAGGGGCTGCTGTCTTCTGTGAGCTGTGCCACAAGCACCACACCACCACCTTGCCTGCCAACAGGTGCCCTGGCAGAAGAGCTAAGTCCTTCAACGTGAGGACATCAGATTTGATGGCACTGAGCCCTCCTGGTTGCAGATACTTCCTTCTTCCCCCTGCTTTTCCTCACCTCCAGGTAGCTTGCTGATGGAGTGTTGTAGATCTTGATGTTGCTGTAGTTGGAGCTGGGCAGCAGCTGCCCGTCGCGGAACCAGGAGATGACAGCACTGGGGTAAGCAAACACCTCACAGGTGATGTTCACTTGGTTCCCTTCCCAGGTGTAGACAGCCACAGGGCCCTGCAGCTTGGGAGCATCTGAAAGGCAGACACACTTTGAGCCAGAGCACCTCCTCCCTGGCACAGGCAGCCTCACTCTAAGCATCTCTTAGCAGGGGTCCAGGTAAATATGGGCAAGGAAGTCTAACACAGGAGGTGGGAACTGGCTCCTGATCTGGGGGGGGCGAGCAGAGCCTGAGGGATGCGACAGGGAACCTACTCAGTCTGCCAGGCTGCTGCAGTGTGGCATGGGAGCAGGCAGCAAGCTCTGTGCTCAGGGGACTGCATGCCAGGATCCCTCCTAGGGAGAGGCTCCAACGCACCCAGCAGATGGCACTGAGCAGATTTAAGCCTCATCACCTGCCCAGGCTGCAGCGTCCCAGCTGCAGACAGCTACAGCATGCATCTGCATGCAGTGTCCCCAACAAAACTAGTTCAGGCTGAGCTCCTACTCACTCCCTCCACCTAAAGCACTCAAGTTTCCTAGCTCCAGTCAANGCAGGAGAACCTTCCTGGATCTGCTGGACACACTCTGCTCAATGCTCCCCAGGACCCCATTGCCCTCTTGCCCCCCAGGGCACATTGCTGCCCATGGGTGTTGTTACCCCCAAGGGCTCACTGCTGCCCCACATCCTTCTGCACACATCCCCAGGCTCCCCCAGCCCTTGCCTGCTGACTTACACTGCACTTCCAGGTACATGGCCTGGGAGTCCTGCCCGATGGTGTTGCTGGCAGTGCAGATGTACTCTCCGGCGTCCGTGTACTGGATCTCCTTCAGGGTGAGGGAGGACACCCGCGCGTGGCTGCGCACCACCATGCGCCCGTCCAGCGTCTGCACCAAGCACAGCATGGTCAGAGCCTCCCTCCCGGCCTGCCCACGGCCCCACGGCCACGCCAGCGCCTGCCAAGGCCGCCTGGTGCCACCCCTCTGCTGGGCACTGCTGCAGGAAGGGTTAGCCCCAGGCCAGGCGAGCTGGCGGGCACAGGGCAGTCAGAGGACTCCTTGGGGCACGTCAAACCCAGGCTGCCATCTGCTCAGACTGCAGCTGCTTGCTCAGCCCAGCCCAGACAACCTCTTTGGGTTTTCTTTTGCCCTCTCTTCGCCCTGTGAGCAATGCCCAAAGTGTTCCCCTCGGGCACCCTGGTGCTTGTGCAGGCTCCTGCTGGGTACCCTCAGGGCTGTGCCCCCTCAGGGCTGTGCCTGCCGCTGCCATTAACGCTCCGGAAGCGTCTCCTTGGGAGGCAGAGGACAAGCACTGAGGCTCTGAGGCTACCGAAGAGCCAAAGGCACTGAGCTGTGGCACAGAGCTCAGCTCTGCCGCCTGCAGCAGGCAGACCCCCGCGGGCTGAAGTCTGTTTCTGCTCCCAGCTATCGACCTCCGTCTCTGAGCCTGACCAAGTTCCTGCCTGTGGATGTGGTCACCTCTGGGGGTGCTGAATCGCAGCTGGGCAGGTTCCACGTGCACGAGTGCAGCCCCCTTTGGTCACCCTTTGGTGACACAACAGAATTCCATCTGGGTTTGTTCCCTCTTCTGCCCTGACTGCTGCCACAAGCACCACCTGCAGTCCCTCCCCTGCGCTGGTGGGAACAGATCTGTGTGCACAGCACAGGCTGCGGTGTGCATCACCTCCCAGGAGCCCTGAACAGGACATTGATCCACTGCGATGCTTCAGCCACCCAAATCCTGCTATCTTCATCTCTGGTCTGGCTTGGGATTTAACACCAAAGCTCAGCTCACCTCTGCAGCTACTGCAGCAGGGTCCAGAAGTGTCAGGAGTCCTGACCTGCAGAGCTCCATAGAATCATAGCACCATAGAACCATAGAATCAGGCAGGGTTGGAAGGGACCACAAGGATCAGCCAGCTCCAACCCCCCTGCCATGCCCAGGGACACCTCACACTAGCTCAGGCTGCCCACCGCCTCATCCAGCCTGGCCTTAAACACCTCCAGGGATGAGGCTTCCACCACCTCCCTGGGCAACCCCTGCCAGGTTCTCACCACCCTCATGCTGAACAACTTCTTCCTAACCTCCAGGCTGACTCTCCCCATTGCTAGCTTGGTTCCATCCCCCCCCCCAGTCCTATCACTGCCTGGCAGCCTAAAAAGTCCCTCCCCAGCTTTTTTGTAGCCCACTTCAGATCCTGCAAGGCCACAAGAAGGTCACCTGGGAGCCTTCTCCTCTCCAGACTGAGCTCAAGTGGATCTCCTAAGTACTCCTCTCTATGGCCCCATCAGCAGGCAAGAGCACAGCCATGGCAGGAAGCAGCCTGTGGTGCCTACAGCAAAGGGCACTTCACACCCAGTGTTGCCTTCTCCTGCTTTGTCAAGATCAGGCAAAAGAGTGCTGGGCAAGCCTGGCAGAGGAGGAACTTCACCAGTGAAGCAGCTGAAGCTCCAGCAGAAGCAGCTCAGGCTGAGCTCCTGCTCACTCCACCTCAACCACTCACATTGAGCCAGCTGCAGGGGCCTCAGCCTCAGCACACCACAGGAAATCAAAGCAGTGCCCCCCCCTGCCCACACCATCCTCCACTCAACACAGAAGTCACAAGGAAAAGAAAGATCAGAAAAAAAGCCATCCCAAGGAAGAGGAAAATGTCTGCCCAAGCCAGCAGGCTGCAGCTTGGATTCCTCCCTGCTCTGACCACCAGAGCCAGCTGCAGGGGCCTCACTGGACAAACACGGGCAGAAGCTGCTGAGCCAGCTGCAGAGACTGGCACTGACTTCCCAGTGTAAATGCTCTGATGGGCAGCAGGTGGGGGTAGCAAAATGCTGATAGCAAACCAGGGCAGTGAGCCATGCCCCAGGGACTGCCCCTGCCCAGGGAAAGCCCTGGCAGCTCTGCACCACCAGTCACACCAGCAGCTGTTCTCCCTGGCAGTGCCACTGGCACCATGGCCCCAGGTACACAGCCCAGATCTCAGTGCCACAGGGGGAAGAGGAGAGATGAGCAGGAAATGCATTGACCTCCCCTCCCCTCCCTCCTCCTGCTGGAGTTTTTGATCCTGTCACAAAGACCCTTCAAGCTCATCCAGTGTCAATCCCCTGCCATGGGCAGGGGCACCTCCTACCAGCCCCAGGTTGCTCAGGGCATCATTCAGGCTGGCACTGAACACCTCCCTGGGCAACCTGTGCCAGTGTCTCCTCATCCTCCCTCTCAAGAATTTCTTCCTCACCTCCAGTCTCAATCTGCCCTCCTCAAGCTCCAACCCATTCCCTCTCCTCCTGGCACTCCCAGCCCTTGTCCAAAGTCCCTCCCCAGCTCTCCTGCAGCCCCTCCAGGCACTGGGAGGCTGCTCTGAGGTCTCCCTGGAGCCTTCTCTTCTCCAGGCTGAACAGTCCCAACCTTCCCAGCCTGTGCCCATAGGGGAGGTGCCCCCAGGGCACTCTGCAGGCTGCAGAGGCTGCAACAAGAAGTTCCCACAGCATTCTCAGAGTGCCCCTGGGTATCTTTTAAGCCACAGAGTGAGAAGTTCAGAGGCAGCAAGCTTTAGAGTAGTATTAGTGCTCAGTTAATAAAAGTTTGAGGCAGAGAACACAGCACTGAGGGGCTGGGGACTGGGCTGGGGGGAGGGGAGATAGAGACAACTGCAAGAGGAAGCCTGGAGAGATGCAGCTACTCAGATTCCAAACTCTTCAATGCAAGCTGCTCTGAGCACCTGCTGATGTCCCCACTTGCCACAATCAATCTGTTCATAGAACCATGGAGTGGGACCTCAGAGCTCATCTGCTCCAACCTCCCTGCCATGCCCAGGGACTCCTCTCAGCCAGACTCAGCTGCTCAAGGTCTCATCCAACCTGGCCTTGGACACCCCCAGGCAGGAGGCAGCCACAGCCTCCCTGGGCAGCCTGTGCCAGGCTCTCACCACCCTCCTGCTGCAGAACTTCTCCTTCAGTTCCACTCTAACCCTGCTCTGCCTCAGCTCCAAACCCTTCCCCCTTGGCCTGTCTCAGACACCCTCATGAGCAGTCCCTCTGCAGCCTTCCTGCAGGATCCCTTCAGCTCTTGGCAGGCAGCTCTGAGGTCCCCTTGACGTCTCCTCTGCACCCCCCCAGCTCCCTCAGCCTGTGCTCACAGCAGAGCTGCTCCAGCCCTGGGACCACCTCTGTGGCCTCCTCTGGCCCCACTCCAGCAGCTCTGTGTCCTTCCAACAGCCTCCTCTGAAGGCAAAGTTCTCCCAGCCCCATGCCAAGCAAAGGCAGAAGGCTCCTGTGGCACAGGCTCACCTTGTTCAGGCCACATCAACCTCTGGGCTTTAAGATGGCTTCAACATAAAAGAAGAACTCAAGATCCCCAAAAACCTCCATGAAGCTGATCCTAAAATCACAAAGTTGCTCAGCTCTGACAGCTGCTTTTGTTCTGATGCCTTTGATTTGCTTGGAAACTCACTTCCTTGCCTCTTTTGAAGCAGCTGCATGCAAGGGGAGGTTGCTCTGATTTCCTCCCCCCCCCCATAATACAGCACTGAATGTGAAATAAAGCAGCAACAAAGCAGAGTGGCAGCAACCTGAGTCACTGCAGCCTCCCACAGCCCCACAGTGCCCCTTGCAAATCACAGAGCAGCCATAAGGGAGCAATTTGGAGCCCTTGCTGGAGCACTGTGACTTGGGAAAGGGAGATCTGCATTGATTCTGGAGTGCAACACCAAGCAGCTGTTGTTTAAGAGGAGGAGAAAGTGAAGGAGCAGCATGAGCAAACTGCAGTGTTGGCTGGAGCAGGAGAGGGGGGAAAAAAAAATCAGAAGAAAAATAACCCAAAACCCAAACCAAAATGATTAAACCCAAAACAAAACCACCAAAGAAAAAACCCAAACAAAAAACAAACCTCAAAGAAAAAAACAACAACAACAAAAAAAAAACCTCCAGCCTGAGCCAAAAAAAAATTCAACCCCAACAAAAAAAAAAACCACCCCAAACAAAAATACCCAAACCCAGCCCCCAAAAATAAAACCCCCAAACCTTAGAAACCAAACAAAAAGTACCCCAAATNCCAACCCCAGCCCCCAATCCCCACTAAGACCCCCAGCCCCCAGCCCCCCAGGGGTAGCTGTTGAGGCTGCAGGGGCAGGGGTGGCCCAGGCTGGCAGCACAGCAGCACTTGGTGCCAGCACTCAGTGCCAGCTTTGCTCTTTGCTTTGCTGCTTTTCTCAGTGCCCCCCCCCGGGCTGCTCTCCCCCAGCACAGCTCCGTTTGCTCATTGCTGCAAGGCCAAGCTCTAGAAGCTGCTTCTCCCAGGGGCTGCTCATGGCACTGGCTCAGTGCTGGTTCAGCTGCAGTGGTTACAGGGCTACAGATGTGTTAATCTGCACTGCTAGGAGAGGAAGAAGAGGAGGAGGAAAACCAACCAAGAAAATAGAGCTAAAAGAAGTTGGCTAAAGGTCTGGCAAATCTTATACCTCTTGTTTCTCGGGCCGGGTCCAGGAAGCCTGGAGAGAACAGATATAGAACACAACAACAACAGAGAAAAAGCAGGAAGAGTTTATCAAAGGCTGCTCTCAGGTATCCCAGCCCAGGCACCACTCTGGGCTTCTGTGCACATGCAGGCTCCAAGCTGAACAGCTCAGGTGTGTGGGGTGAGCACAGCTGCCACTGCCCGACCCAAGGCCTCCTCCAGTTCAGACTCACAGCCCCCTAAGTGCTCTTGAAGTCNAAAACCCAAACCCAACCAAACCCCCCCAAAATAAGCCAAAACCAAACAGAGAACCCCAAAGCAAAACCCAATCCAAACAAAAAGCCCCCCCNTCATGGCACTGGCTCAGTGCTGGTTCAGCTGCAGTGGTTACAGGGCTACAGATGTGTTAATCTGCACTGCTAGGAGAGGAAGAAGAGGAGGAGGAAAACCAACCAAGAAAACAGAGCTAAAAGAAGTTGGCTAAAGGTCTGGCAAATCTTATACCTCTTGTTTCTCGGGCCGGGTCCAGGAAGCCTGGAGAGAACAGATATAGAACACAACAACAACAGAGAAAAAGCAGGAAGAGTTTATCAAAGGCTGCTCTCAGGTATCCCAGCCCAGGCACCACTCTGGGCTTCTGTGCACATGCAGGCTCCAAGCTGAACAGCTCAGGTGTGTGGGGTGAGCACAGCTGCCACTGCCCGACCCAAGGCCTCCTCCAGTTCAGACTCACAGCCCCCTAAGTGCTCTTGAAGTCTAAGGATACCTAAAGGCTGCTTCTGGCTGTACAGAGAGTGGCTGAGGTTGGAAGGGACCTTAGAGATCATCTGCTCCAACCTCCCCAGGGACACCTCTCAGCCAGACTTGGCTGCTGGAGGCTTCATTCAGCCTGGTCTTGAACTCTCCCCAGGGAGGAGGCAGCCACAGCCTCCCTGGGCAGCCTGTGCCAGAGTCTCACCACCCTCATACCAAGAGACTATTTCCCTTCTCACCATCCCTAGGAGCCTTTTCCCAGGGCCCTGGGCAGGGGATTCTGCTGGCCTGGGTGACTGAAGTGCACAGCCAGTCCCAGGACAGGCTCTGCAGGCCCCCCACACACACTGCCTGACATGGACACCCAGCTCATGCATCTGGGCACCTCTGACATGCAGGCTGTGCCAGGGCACCTGGAGCTGCAGGGCACTGAAGCAGGCTGACCCCCCACACATAGCAGGCAGCAGGGCAGAGCCTCCCACCTCCAGCTGGCCACATCCAGCTCAGGATGCTTAGGGGTGTGCAGACCCAATCCTTACTGGGCTCAGGACAAGCCAGCAGGCAAACATGCATCAACCTCCCCAAGAAGCACACAGCTCCCAGCCACAGAAGCCACCACCACTGTACCATTCTGACTGCAGACTCCAGTTGCTGGTTTTCATTTTTCCCCTCCCCTGTAATTTGTCTTACAAATATTTCCTCTCCCCTCTCTGGTCTCTGTTTCAATTGCAACTTGATCCAGTTCAGCCCAGGAGGCAAAAATCACCTGCTAATTAATCTGCCAGCTGTGATGGCATTGCTGGAGGTGAGGATGTAAAGACAAGAGTGACACCACAGAAATGGAGATGGGAGCTGAGGAGATGAGAATCCAGACCACACTCTTGCTGCCATAGTGCTTCTGGTGAACACTGAGACACTCAAGCACCAACAGATGACACAGACAGTCCCAGCTCAGAGTGTCTTGAGTAACAGCAAAGGCTTTGCTGGCAGGCAGGAGCCTGAGGTGAAGCTCCCCAGGAGCTGCCTGGGCTGGGACACTGCCATGGCCTGCTCATGTCTGTGTCTCTCCCTCCTGTTTGCCCAAGCTCCTCGAGAGCTGAGCAGCCAAGCCATGACAAGGCAGCCTTGCTTACAGCCCTGCAAGTCCCCTTCCAACCCTTGTCACTGCCTCTCTGCAGGCTCAGAACAAAGGGAAATTCAGAGACATTTCTTTATCCACTCCTGTTCAGCACCTGCAAGCCAAAGGCAGCTGAAGGAGGGAAATCTGTGCCCACACTCCCTCAGGCTGCTTCTCTGCAGTGCCACTCAGGTGTGTGGGGAAATGAGCAGCAGCTCATTCTCCAGCCTGGAGAGTTTGCTACCAACCCTCCCTCATCCAGACAGGGAGCTACACAAGCTCTGAGAGCACCATGCAGGGAAGAGACAGGAACCAAGAGCCTCCTGCATTCCCTGCCCCTTGGAGGCTGCTAAATGGGAGCAGCTGAGTGACACCAGGGAGCTCCTGGATCCTTAAATCCAAAGGTATTCCCAAGTCCACCTCATGAGATACAAAGTAGAACATGGATTTAAGGCAGGGAATTCTCTTCAAGGTCTAATGGCCTCTTAACCAGGGAAAAGAATCAGGCAATGAAAGAAGCTAAACTTGGAAATGTTTGCTCTGCACACCACATTGAGAAGCTCTTTGCTGAGGGTGTTCACAGAATGGGAGTAGTTTGGGTTGGAAAAGCTCTCCAGGATCACCCAGTCCAACACTAACCTAGCCCCACCATGGCCACCAAACCCTGTCCCCAAGTGCCATGGCCACAGGGTTCTTGAGCATCTCCAGGCATGGGCACTCCACCACCTCCCTGGGCAGCCTGTGCCAGTCCCTGACCACTCTTCTAGAGAAGAAATTTTTACTCCTCTCCAACCTAACCCTCCCCTGGCACAATTTCAGGCCATGTCCTCTCCTCCTATCACCTGATCCCAGGGGGACTGGGGGGGTTGGGTATGTTTTGCTTAAGCACCAAACGTTCATGGGAGTTAAGGAACCTCTGAAACCTTTAACAGTCTGAAGAGTGGTTACAGCTGTGAGCAAAACAGGGCCAGACAGCTGCACCCAGGTACCCACAGCAGGGGAAGAAAAGCAGAAGAGACAGAATCCCAGGATGCCAGGTGGGAAGGCACCCCCAAGGGTCATCTGGTCCAAGCTTTCTGGGTGGCAGTGGAGCTGGAGTGAGCTGCCAGAGGACCCTGCCAAGCTGAGGCTGCCCCAGCACCCTGCCAGGCTGAGGCTGCCCCAGCACCCTGCCAGGCTGAGGCTGCCCCAGCACCCTGCCAGGCTGAGGCTGCCCCAGCACCCTGCCAGGCTGAGGCTTCAATGCAGGGGACTCCACTACCACCCACCTCCAGGAGCAGTCAGTGGACAGCAAACTGAATGTGTGCCTTTGAGTAAGAGTTTACTCAGAGCTGTTCTGAAGGGAGCATCTTGTGGCCAGCTGCAGCCTTCCCCCAAACACACAGCACCAGGCAAGAGTGGGATCAAGGCAGAACCAAAGCAACCCAACACACACAGACAGACCCTGCCTGGCAAGTGCACAGGGCAGGACACAGCCACCACCAGCTAAACCAATCTGCCCTGAAGGTTTGAACCACTCCATGAGACATGTGGCAGTACCTCAAACCTTTGCTTTGCCCTCCAGAACTGTGGAAGAAACTCATCAGAGTATTCTTTTTGTTTTTCTTCCCTTGATATTGATCAGCAGCTTCAGAGCATTGAGGAGAGATGGGAGGCTCAAAAATGGTTAGCAGTTTTGCCACTGGGCTGGGCAGAAGGGACCCTGCACACTGCTTCTCCTCCTCACCTCTGCTTGATTTATTGCAGCTTTCCTGCTCCCCTCCCCCTCCAGGCTCTTTCCCATGCCTGTGATCCAAACTCCAGGGCTAGCAGCACTGTGGTGCTTGGCTCCTCACACTGCCCTCCTAGCCAAAGGCCACGGAAAGGCTTCCCCTGCCAAGGCAGGACCTCATCCTGCTGCAGGCAGAGCCCAAGCCAGCAGCTGCTGAAGGCAGAGGAAAGTTCTCCTAAACCTCACAGGGGTTGCCTCCAGCCCTCAGATCCCAAAATGGTAAGGAAGAATCAGTGCTGGAAAGCTCTGGCACCCTGATCAGTCAGGCACACACTAAGGAGGTGCTGACAAGCTGGCATCATGATGGTGACTGAAGAAGCTCATTTGAGGTGTCAGAGTGGGTTAGGTTGGGAGGGACCTCAGAGCTCATCTGCTCCAACCTCCCTGCCATGCCCAGGGACTCCTCTCAGCCAGACTCAGCTGCCCAAGGCCTCATCCAACCTGGCCTTGGACACCCCCAGGCAGGAGGCAGCCACAGCCTCCCTGGGCAGCCTGTGCCAGACTCTCACCACCCTCAGACTGCAGAACTTCTTCCTCAGCTCCACTCTAACCCTGCTCTGCCTCAGCTCCAAACCATTGCCCTTGGCCTGTCTCAAACACCCTCAGCACAAGTCCCTCTGCAGCCTTCCTGCAGGATCCCTTCAGGCACTGCAGCAGCTCTGAGGTCCCCTTGGGGTCTTCTCCTCTGCAGGCTGCACCCTCCCAGCTCCCTCTGCCTGTGCTCACAGCAGAGCATCTCCAGCCCTGGGAGCATCTCTGTGGCCTCACTCCAGCAGCTCTCTGCAGGGTGGCAGCTGTGTGGCTGACCAGGAGTGGACACCTCTGCTGCTCTGAGACTTTCATAACCTATCACATGGACCACTGCAGTGCCCAGGTTAGCTGAGCCTCGAGATCCCCTCTTATCAGAAGGTGATTAACAGCCAACAACTCCTTACCCCAACTTTCCTCCAGCCTTTCTCTGGCTCTTAACTACACCTCCTGAGCACTTTGTGCCACTGTTATGGGATCCCTACAGCAGCAGAGCACATCCTCACCTAGTTAATGGCAGCTGTGGCCAACAAAACCAACCCAGCACTCCTCTTCCAAAAGAAAAACTGCTAATTATTTTTGCCTTTGGAGAACAGAAATGGTGTGGATGTGATCTACAAGAGGTGAGCACAAAGGCAGGCACAGGCTTTTGTGCTTCTGAAACATGCAGTGCCTGACCAGGGCAAGAAGGAATTGAATTAACAGGCTCATTTTGGCCCTCTGCACCCCACACCTCTGCACCTGCCACCCTCCCACATTATGCCAGCACCACAGTGACACATGGGCAGCACTGCAATCAGGATGCTCATTCCCAGCTCTCAGCCTGGAAACAGAAGGGGAAATTCCTTTCACAAGCTTCCTGCAAGTGCAGGTCCCTCTGGAAACTCCTCTGCCAAGGGTCCAGGGCCTGCTGCTTTCCCAGTTTGTTGCAGGCAGTGCCAGCAGCCAGGACTCCAAAGCACATCCTCAGTTGCTCTGAACTGAGTTGGCTCCTCAAGCAAAAGCAGAGCAGTGGCCTGACTGCAGCTGTGGAGTTGCCCCTGCAGCAGGGCCACACAGCTGCTCTCTAGAGAGGGGAAGTGCCAGGATGCCCACATGCCTCTGTGTGCAGCTCTCATGCATCCTGCAGCAGCAAGGGCAGGCAGAGACAAGCTGCAGTGCTGCCAGGTCAGCCTGGGGGCTGGGGAAGGGCTCTACCTTCTCTTCGTTGCTGATGTTCCGGGTGGAAGTCCTCCACGTGATGGAAGGGATGGGGTCCCCAGAGGCCTCACAGGTCAGTGTGATCTGCTCCTCCAGCTCCATGGCTGTTTTGTTCTCCACATAAGTGATTTTGGGCTTTGCTGCAAAGAGAACACAGCTTGCATTCAGCTGGGCTCAGAGTGAAGCTTGCCTGCCAGCAGCAACCTCTGCCAGAGGCCTCTGAGTGGGCACAGGTTCACTGCTCTGTGGGGAAGTGACCTCTGAGAGCAGGCTGGAAGGGTCTGCTCTGCACATGCTCTCAGCTGGGGTCTGCAAGGGAGGGCTGGGAGAGGATGTGTCTGAAGGAGCAGGCAGGCAGCAGCACAGGAGTGGATAATCCCAGGCACTGATAACCCTTCAGACTGGCTACTTTCTCTGCCTCAAATCAGCCTTTTGATAAGCAGCTTTGTCGAGTGGCTGCAGAGGGATGGGCCAGGGGGAGTGACATTCCCTTGGCTGATGGAAGGCAAGGAGGCTGCTGACTGACTCCTGCAAGCCTCAGGTCACTCAAGAGCAGTGGGCTAGAGGTCACCTCCCTACCCAGCTGACAGCAAGTCTCACTGGGCTGCTGAAGCCCTTTTACTAGCAGCCTTGGCTGGATCAGGCCTCAGGCCTCTGCAGCACGTGAGCCCCACAGCACCTCTGCACAGGACCAGAAAGGAAGCAGGATGGGGTTGGCCTCTGGTTCAGACACAGAAATCCATTTCTCCTGTCATGCTGGCAGAGGGAAAGCAGCAGCTCTGGGTGAGCCACAGCAGGCCTTAACTGGGAGGAGCAGGTTAGTTCCGGCCTGCGCCAGAGAGCTGCCATCAGCACTGGGCAGGGGCACACGAGGGCAGGTTTACCAAAGACTTTGAGGTGAATGGTAGCATCCTGCTTGCCAGCCTTGTTCTCAGCAATGCAGATGTACTCTGCTTCATCACTCTTGTCCACCTTCTTGATGATGAGCTCAGACCTATCATAGTTAAAACTGTACTTCTCCTTATCTTCAGCCTCTTCTATGGGCTCTCCATCCCTGCAGGGCACAAAGCACACAGCCTGTGTTGGGGAGAAGCAATCAGAAGCTGTTTCCTTGAGCCTTGTTACTGTCACAGCTGCACTGGTGCACTGAAAGCCTTCAACTGGAGGGGGTCACCACCTTCTCCTTCCCCCATGGCCTACAAAGCTGACATTGAACTCTGTTCCTAATCTCTCCTGCTGCACCTTTCACCTTCTGACACTCACTGTAACCTGGATACAAGAGCTACAAACACCACTGAGGGTGGCTTCTGTCCTTGCACATCAAGGCAGCATTCCAAGCTGTCACCAGCATGTTCAGCACAGCCACTTGGCCTCAGCCTTCCCCCAAAGGCTACAAACTGCCCAACAGTCAAATGCGGCCCTGAGGAACTAAAGACTTTAGATGTGGATCTCCTGGCATGACCAATGTCACAGCAGCCAGTTCTGACCACATTTCCCCTCCAGCTGACAATAAACTGACCCATGGGACAGGTCTGGCCAGCATCAGTCACAGAATGGCTCAGGTTGGAAGGGACCTTGAAGTTCATCAGGTTGGAAGAGGACCTTAAAGGTCATCTACTCCAACTCCACCTTCCACTAGCCCAGGCTGCTCAAGGTCTCATCCAGCACTATAAGACCACCCTTGAACATTATGAGACCTCATCCAGCCTGGCCTTGGACACTGTGAGACCACCCTGGAAGATTATGAGGCCATTCTTCCCCTTGTGAGGAGGAGGAACAAATCTCAGCCCAGTTAGGTGTTGCCTTCCCTGCAGGCTGCACTCCCAGGCCCTGCTGGCCACATCCACGCTCACACAATCAGGGCTTCGCGCGCAGCATCTTACTTGGTCCACGTCATGGTTGGCTCAGGAAAGCCATCAGCATCACATGCCAAGGTGACAGACTGGTTGAGGTTGGCAGTGGCATTTATAGTGCTCTGCCTGGCACGCACAGAAGGAGGTACTAGAAGAGAAGGAATCCACACGAGTTAGAGAGGAGGGAAGCTGCGAGCGGGGCTGAGCCCTGCAGGCTCATGCTCAGTCTCTGCCTGTCACCAGCTGTGCTGGTTCGAGGCTAATTGGAATATTTTAATGAGAAAAATCAGCTGATTGGCTGTGCAAAGCACACCATGGTGAGGTCTGCTTCACTCACAGGCTTGCTGAGCTGTATGGGAGCAAGGACAGACACACAGATGAGGCAGTCTGTCTGCTGGGGTCTGTGTTTCCTCCCTGGGCTCCTGCTCTGCTTGGATCTGTGTAACCCAACTCATCACTCTGCTTCTAACTCCCCTGCTGATCCTCCCAGCTCACCTTGCACTTAAGGCAGGCTCTGGGGTAAGGCAGAGGGGTGGAAAGAAGGTGGAAGGGTGGTAGGGAGCCCCTCCTGGGGACTCTGATTGCTGGCAGAGCTGTTGTGCTTCTGTATTACTTTTAACTTGTGTATTTCTGTATAGAGCTGTAAATATTTGCAGTGTATTGTAAATATCTGCTTGTAAATTGTGCTAAGCTGTGAGTATGAAGTTCAGTCCGTAACTTCCAGCTGGCTGAGTCCAGCCTGGGTGAATTCCTTGTGTGGGGGGTGGGTAGCTCCCAAAGCATCACAGCAGGGATTCAAACTCCTGGGGCCACCTCCTGCACTCCACAGGTGCAATGCAGGAGCTCTCCAAAGCAATCAGCACAGGCAAGGAAGGACAGGAGGTGGTGAGAGACACAAATCAGTGCTGTGGACAAAACCACTTCTCACTCCAAGTCACAGAATCATAGAAGGGTAAGGTTGGAAGGGACCTCAAGGCAGGAGACACTTTGAGGTCTCTTTTGCCACCAGCATTGCCTGGCAGCATCTCCAACTGCCCACTTCCACTTGACACAGCAGAGAGAGATCAGCAAGCTGGTGGCCAGTGGGGAGTGCAGATCTGCAGCAGCACCTGCAGCAGCCCACAGTGCAGGTGCCACATGCCCTGGCCAGGGCTGCTCACCGTTGACGATGACCTGGATGTCCTTGAAGTTGATCTCCCCCCGGGCCAGGATCCTGCCCTCGCAGCGGTAGGTGCCCTCATCTGTCTTCTTGATGCCCCTGATCTGCAGGTAGTTGTTGGACAGCACAATGAACCGCACTAGGGGAGGCAAAAGGAAGGGTCACTGAATCATTAAGGGTGGAAAAGACCTCTAAGATCACCCAGTCCAACCACCACCACTAAACTCTACTCCTGAAGCTTCCTGACACCCCCAGGCATGGGGACTCCACCATCTCTCCCCGGGCAGCCTGTGCCAATCCCTGACCACTCTGGCAGCAAAGAAATTGTTTATCTCAAGTCTAAGCCTCCCCTGGCAGAGATTCAATTCCTCTCTCCTGTTGCTGGTTACTTGAGAGAAGAGACCAACACCAGCCTCACTCCAGCCTCCTTGCAGGTAGCTGTAGAGAGCAATGAGGTCTGCCCTCAGCCAGGGGTGCTCAGGGGAGCTCACTGCAGGGAACAGTTTCTCCTCTCTTTGCCTTCTGTGGGTCGAGGGAAGGCTCAGTGCAATACAATGTCCCTTCCCATCACTTAAAGGGGATTCTGCTCTGACACTGCCAAGAAAGAAAGCAGATGTGGGCAGCAGGCAAAGTGCTCTGGTGCCTTTTAGCATGAATAAATGCAGCCAGTGACAGACACACAGACACATTTACACTTCATTAGGGCAGACAACAAAGCCAGCTGAAGCCTGCCCCTCTAGCCCAGGGTTGGCAGAGTTCAAGTCTTGCCAGGAGCAGATGTGGGAGTACAGCTGAGGCAGGAATGCTCCAGTGGAGTCAGGGCTCTGCAGTCCCCTCTGCCAGGGAAATGCCCCTGGGCATGACAGGCTGCATCACTTGAAAGGAAGGGGAAAGCTGCTTGCTTGCAACGAGCTTTTAGCCCTTTGTCCTTAGGACAAGTGCAGAGTGTCTCAGCATGCAGCTCTTCTGCCTGTTGATCTTTTCTTTCAGCTGATTTCTTAACCTTTCTGGCACCCTCTGGCCTATTCCAGTGCCAAAGCCCAGTGGCCATTTGTGGCAACATCATTGCCCTGCCACTGCCAAGCCACAGCACCCTGAATACCTCCATTCGCACCCTAAGACCTGGCCTTAGAGACAAATTCCTCTTCTCCTCCCTCCTGCCCACTACCACTCCTTGAGGGCAGATGGATGTTCGACCAAGACCTGTCCTGTGCCTTACCATCCTTCTTGAGGATAACATCCCTGCCTTTGTGCTTCCAGATGATGGTGGGAGGCAGCGAGCTGACCACGTCACACACGATGACAGCATCGTCCCCTTCCTTGAACTCCTGAGGTGTGGGAGCATTCTTGAACATCAGCTTTTCTGAAAGCAAGGGGGGCAGAGAGTCACTGCAGCTTCCCCAGCACCCCCCAAGCTCTGCTCCTGCCCTCCAGCCTGGGGAAAGGAAAGCAAGCCCAGAGGAGCCCTTCTCTTGGTCCTGAGGGTAGGATCGAGGTGTGCCAAACACAGGGAGCCAATTTCCCAGCCCTGCCCAACCCACACTCTCCCCAGCTCACCAATCTGTCCCTGCTGCAAAGAGGAAAATGTCAACTTGGAAGTGCTCAGCTGCCTGGCAGGGGTGGGAGGAGCTGCTGGACAGAAGGTTGATGGCTGCTTCTAACCCTTCTGGGGCTCTGATCCTCCACACTGAACACTGCTCTTACCTCACAGCATGCCTGTCACCCTCCACAGCTGCTCTCCTCTCTGCTTACTCCTCCCAGACACTTAGGATGTGCTGGAACCTTCTCCTCCTACCCCTTGGCAGAATTTAAGCAGCAGACATGCTGGGAATGCTTTGGGTTGGAGGGGACCTCCAAAGGTCATCTAGTCCAACCCCCTGACAGGCCAAGGTCCTAGTTCCCCACTTACCCCTCCAAAGCAAGAAAGGTGGTGGGCTGCATCTTGCCAACATACCCTTCCTCTTCATCCTCCCCCTTGCCCTTTACAAGCAGCCTTGGAATCACAGAATGGTTTAGGCTGGAAGGGACCTCAAAGCTTAGCCAGTTCCAACCCCCCTGCCAGGGGCAGGGACACCTCCCACCAGCCTCAGGTTGCTCAAGGACTCATCCAGCCTGGCCTTGAACACCTCCAGGGAGGTTGGGGAGCACAGAAGCACAGAATGTGATCAAAGATCCACAACCTCCCTGGGCAACCTGTGCCAGTCTCTCCTCACCCTCCCTCTCTGTGCTCCACAACCTCCCTGGGCAACCTGTGCCAGTGTCTCACCACCCTCACTGCAAAGAATTTCCTCTTAACATCCAGTTTCAGTCTCCACTCTGCCACTTCAAACCCATTCCTCCTCCTCCTGTCATTACCAGACCTTCTGAATAGTCCCTCTCCAGCCCTCCTGTAGCCCCCTTCAGATCCTGCAAGGCCACTCCAAGCTCTCCTCTGCAGGCTGCAGAGCCCCAGCTCCCTCAGCCTGTCCCCCCGGCAGAGCCTTCCCTCTCAGCCTTCCCTAGGGAGGTGAAGCAGTCTCCTGCCCTTGCCTCACGCCCGCAGGGGGCAGCAGGACAGAGCCCTGGAGCCTTACGGAATATCTTGACGTTGACAGTGGCCTCGGAGTCGCCCTCCTCGGCGCTGCTGACCACACACTTGTAGATGCCTGCGTCGTCGATGTTGGCGTTGTAGATGGTGAGGGTGGAGGAGAAGTCATCGTTGCGCACCACCGAGATGTGCTGCTGGTTGGGTGTCAGCTTCTCCCCGTTGGGAGAGAACCAGGAGATGTCTTTGTACTTGGCCTCCCCTGCCACTGGGGAGGAGAGAAGGAAACAGAGCAGGCTTAAGAAGAAGTCTCACAGCATCACAGAGTGCCAGGGGCTGGCAGGGACCTCCAGAGCTCAGCCAGTCCCAACCCTGCCAGAGCAGCATCACCCAGAGCAGCTCACACAGAACACATCCAGGCAGGCTTTGAGTATCTCCAGAGAGGGAGACTCCACAGCCCCCCTGGGCAGCCTGTGCCAGGGCTCTGGCACCCTCACAGGCAAAAAATTCCTCCTCCTGTTTCCATGGCACTTCCTCTGCCTCAGCTTGCACCCAGTGCCCCTTGTGCTGGCACTGGCATCACCCAGCAGAGCCTGGCTGCAGCCTCCTGCCACTCACCTGCACATCTTTAGAACCATTGCTGAGGTCACCTCTCAGCTCCTCTGCTCCAAGCTCCCAGCCCCAGCTCCCTCAGGCTCTGCTCCTACCAGAGCTGTTCCATTGCCTTCAGCATCTCTGTGGCTCTGTGCTGGACTCTCTCCAGCAGTTCTGTGTCCCTCTGGAGCTGGGGGCCCTGAACTGGACACAGGACTCCAGGTGTGGCCTCCCCAGGGCAGAGCAGAGGGGCAGGAGACCCTCTCTGACCTACTCCCCACAGCCCTTCTAACCCACCCCAGACTGGCATTGCCCTAACAGATCTGCACAGAGAGGACTCCAGACAGACAGCAGTGCCCTGCAGAAGGCTGACCCAGGGAAGGGATCCTGGAGCCTGTGAAGCAAGCACAGAAAATTCTCTCTGTTGGCACTGGGAGTGCTCAGCTGCTGTGCTGCAAGAAGGGCACTGGGGTGGGTTTATTACCTAGAGGGGTGCACTCATCTCACAGACTCACAGAATTAACCAGGTTGGAAAAGACCTCTAAGATCATTGAGTCCAACCTCTCACCCAACCCTTCCAATTCACTGACCCCTGGCACCAAGTGCCTCATGCAGCCTCCTCTTAAGCTCCTCTGGGGATGGGCACTCCACCTCCTCCCCACGCAGCTCATTCCAACGCCAATCTCTGCCAACTTCTTCCTAACCTCCAGCCTGACCCTGCCCTGGCACAGCTTGAGGCTGTGTCCTCTTGTTCTGTTCCTGGGTGCCTGGCAGCAGAGCCCAACCCCAGCTGGCTACAACCTCCCTTCAGGTAGTTCCAGAGAGCAGTGAGGTCTGCCCTGAGCCTCCTCTTCTGCAGCCCAGAGTGGCCTTCCTGGGACCCCATGTCCCAGTATATCCACATGCACTGAGGAAGAAGAGTCCCTTCCTGCTCCATCCCCACCAGTACTGCCACAGCAACACTGCTGTGGGCACTGAGCAGCTCCAGCCTCCTGCTGCATCCACTGCAAACCACAGCTGCTATCAGGTGGTTCCAGGCTGTCTTTTCCTTGCAGCTCACATCTCTGCATTCCTCACTGTGGCTTTGTTATCTGGGACAAGCTCCTATTATTGGAGGGGCTGGAACTGATTCCACAGTTTCTCTGAATGCAAATGAGAGGACAGCAGCATCTGCTCAGAGGATGCCTCCATTTCCACAGCACCAATAAATCATTCTGCAACTGCTGTTGGCTCAGACAACCTCCTTACTTGCTCCTGAGAAGGCAAGTGGTCCTCCACCTGATGCCATTCTGCTCCCACAGCCCCACCACAGCACCTCTCTGCTTTGTGTCATGCTTCACATCAGTGCTCCACCACATCCATCCCTCCCCCATGGGACCCCAGCCCAGCTGCTCTCAGGAGAGCATCTGAAGGGAAAGTGCCATGCAGTGGAAGGAGCAGCTCTGGGGCACACAGATTGCATCAGCACTGCACCACAGCCTGCAGGAGGACAGCCTGGAGCAGCTGGTGGCCTGCACAGTGAATTGTGTCACCACAAACACAGGTGTCAGCAGCACTGAAGCTTTGGGTGGTGCAGGTAACAACTCCCAGGTGGCCTGGCACTGCCCTTGCTGCTGTGAGGATTGGTTTGGAAAACAAAAGGCTTCCTGCTCAATCAGAAGATCTAAGAGCAGAGGTGCCACTGTGCTCCAGCTCAGGGACTTTCCCCTTCTCCTTTCAGCAGCTGTTTTTCCACTTTCCAAGCTGTTTGCTGGAGCTGCTCTCTGTGGTAGCTCTCCCAGGAGGATGCATTTACTGCTTGCAGCAAACACCATGTGCTGCTTTGCTGCTGACTCTTACAAACCATAGGGGCATAGAAAGAAAGAAAAACCAAGAGGTCTTCCAGCTAGATCCAGCACTGCAGCTTTTTATCTCAGAGTTAAAACCTGCTTGACCCAGCAAACCTAGAGAGAGGGAGCTGATGCCATGAGCCAGCACTCACCTTGACATAAGAAGAACTTGGATTCTCCAACACTGATCTCCCCCTGGCTTGGAACAATGTCCACTTGTAGAGAGGCTGGAAGAGAGGCACAAAGGAGATGGTCAGACAACAGGAATGGTCTGCAGCAAAATGGATTTGGCAGCCTGCTGAGGCCCAGGCCTCCTTTCCTCACCCAGTGGAAGAGGGAAGGGTGCAGCACCTCTGGAGCACAGGGTGCAGCACCTCTGGAGCACAGGGTGCAGCACCTCTGGAGCACAGGGTGCAGCACCTCTGGAGCACAGGGTGCAGCACCTCTGGAGCACAGGGTGCAGCACCTCTGGAGCACAGGGTGCAGCACCTCTGGAGCACAGGGTGCAGCACCTCTGGAGCACAGGGTGCAGCACCTCTGGAGCACAGGGTGCAGCACCTCTGGAGCACAGGGTGCAGCACCTCTGGAGCACAGGGTGCAGCACCTCTGGAGCACAGGGTGCAGCACCTCTGGAGCACAGGGTGCAGCACCTCTGGAGCACAGGGTGCAGCACCTCTGGAGCACAGGGTGCAGCACCTTTGTCTTCATAGGCATTATTCTATCAGTGTTCAGCTGATCCTTTAGTGGGGCTGGATGGTCCTTGAGGTCCCTTCCAGCCCAAACCACTCCATCACTCTAATGAACCTCATCCAGTGGAAGAGCACAGGGAGGGGAGAGAGGCTCTTTGGAGCACAGGGAGGGGAGAGGCTCTTTGGAGCACAGGGAGGGGAGAGGCTCTTTGGAGCACAGGGAGGGGAGAGGCTCTTTGGAGCACAGGGAGGGGAGAGGATCTTTGTCTTCTCAAGCATTGCTCTATCAGTGTTCAGCTGATCCTTTAGTGGGGCTGGATGGTCCTTGAGGTCCCTTCCAGCCCAAACCACTCCATCACTCTAATGAACCATCTGCTGACATCACAACCTGCAGAAACAGCTTCATCACCACACTGAACTATGCCTTAAATTACACAAATTACTCCTTCCTTGCCAAACTTTATGGCTTGGTAGATGATCAATCTACCAAACCCAGCACTGCCATGGATCTTAACCACTACTCCCTCACAAGTTTTGCTTTGCAGTCAAGGGAAATGAGACTTTTTTATCTCCCCCCTGCTCTTCATTTAATAGACACTGTGAGCCCATTTGTATTCTGCTTCCAACTTGGAGCAATAAAGGCCTCTTTAGCATCACATAATAACTGCATTAAAAGGGCCTCTTTATAATCACACAATAACACTTTTTATAGCTCTGCCCTCCCTCATATCTTTTATCTGGTTACAAAGTTCCCCAGCCCCCAAACCATGCTGAATAACTGCCCATTGATTTGATTAAAAAAAAGGGGAAAAAACCCCAAACCTCTGCTAATGCAACTTCCTGTTCATCTGCACTTCAATATAATTAAGTTTTGCATTCCAACAAAAGAAATTAGCCTCAAATGAAGGCATGATTTGGGTAACAGGCAGGGAGGAGCTCACCCTGTGGGGTGAGGACTGAGGCCACCACAGCCAAGCTCTATCTGTTAAGTCAGCAAGATGCCAGTTTATAGAAGCACAGAGCTGTTTGGGTTGGAAAAGCTCTCCAAGAGCATCCACCCCAACCACCAACCCAACCCCACCATGGCCACCAAACCCTGTCCCCAAGTGCCATGGCCACAGGCTGCTTGAACCCCTCCAGGGATGGGCACTCCTCTTCCTCCCTGGGCAGCCTGTGCCAGTCCCTGACCACTCTGGCAGCAAAGAAATTGTTCCTCCTCTCCAACCTAACCCTCCTTGGGTATTCCTCAGCCAGTGCTGCCTCTGCTCCACCAGCTGCAAAGTTACCACTGAAGCCCCAAAGTCCTGGCTTGAGTGACAGAAGTGCTGGGCAGGCTGTGCAGAGGGGCAGCAGTAGCCTCTCTGGGGGTCAGCACAGTGCCCTCTGCCATGCCCCACTCCATGCAGCACCCTGGAGGTGTTCAGGGCCAGGCTGGATGAGGCCTTGAGCAGCCTGTGCTGGTGGGAGGTGTCCCTGCCCATGGGGTTGGAACTGGATGAGCTTTAAGGTCCCTTCCAAGCCAACCCAATCTGACCCAGGACACACTTGGCCATGCCAGGCAGCCTGCCCCTGCATTCTGCAGAGGGCCCTTGCCAGAACAGCTCCAGTTCTGGGGAGATGCAAACTGACACCACCTTTGACACTGGGAGTCAGCAGGAATTTCTGGGAGCCAGCAGAAGAATCCCAGCTGAAAGTGAGAGACTGGAAGCAAAGGCACCAAGAGCACAAAGCTCCACTTTCACAGCCCCACTGCCCCTCCTTGGGGCTCCTTTAAGGTGTGCTGTGCAAGTGAAGCTAAGAGGAGATGCCCCCACCCTGGGGCAGAGAAATTATGGATCCAAAGAGCTTTGGGGGCAGAATCTGAGCTTCACTTCTTAAAGGCCCTGCCTTTGATTTTGTCCATTTCTAGTGAATGATCAGGGAAGAAAAAAAATCAATTATATATCTGTATGTATCTGCTGGGTCCTACACCCTCAGCTCCTGGACCAAGGGGAGGATTTGTAAAGCTTCTGAGTTCAGCAGATTATGGTGAAAGCCCCCAGGACCTAATCCCCAACAAAGGCTTAACAAGACAAAGCTCTGCCTCCTGTACATGGCACTTTATTAGAAATACACTGACTGCTCAGGAGGAGGAGGAGGAGGCAGCTGGGACTGATCTCAGCTGCTCTGCAGAGCCAATTCCTCCCCCATCACCATGGCAACCACTCAGTAATTCTGCCCTGGATGGGAGGAGGAGATTGTTGATACCTTTGGGGAATATCAGATCATAAAGACTGGGAGAGGAAGCAAACAGCAGCTGAGTGCCACAGCACAACACAAAGCAGCATCCAAGGGAGAGGCTGCTGCAGGAAAAAAAGCAAAGCCAACAAACCACAGGTAAGTGCCCTGCAGAGGATGCTCTGTGCCCTGCTGCTAACACACATCACTGTGGGCAACACCAAGAGGCTGCTCAGAGGGCACACATCCTGCCCAGCACTGCACTGCCAGCTGAGCACAGAGCTCCCAAGCACAGGGTTTGGAAAACACAGAACAGATCTGGCTGGAAGAGACCTCAAACGTTGTCCACAGCTCAACCCTCGACCCAGCAGTGCCACACAGGAATGCAGCAGGGGCAGCTCTGCCCCTGGGCAGTGCCACACAGGAATGCAGCAGGGACAGCTCTGACCCTGGGCAGTGCCCCTGGCTGCAGACCCTCTTCCTGCTCAGCCAGCTCCAGTGCCAGCCACTTCCCCCTGCTCTCAGCTGGATAAAAAGGTGCCCCCATAGAAGCTCTGAGGGGGGTTCAGGGGGTGCTAAATGGCATTGCCAAGCTGGCTTGGAGGCTGCTGGGGGGTGGGAGAAGCTGAACTGGACTTGTTGCTGGAGGACAAGCAGAGATTGGCCTCATCCAAGGCAAACATGCTTCAAATTGTTGGACAAACAGCACAGCCCTGCCTGCCTGGGGGGCTGACTCCCTCTGCCCCCCTTGCCTCTCTCTCTCTTTCCAAGCCAAAATCCTTCCCCACCACCCCAACTGCAAAATCAGAGACTCAGAGAGTGAATGTCTCAGACCATGCCAGCTGCACCCTGCCCTCAGCAGCTGGAATCAGTGAGCCCCTGGGGAACCCCAGAAACACACAGAGAGAACCCAGAGAGCCCCTTCTGGGCTCAAGGAACAAAAACAATTTGATTCTGGATGTGGCAAAACACTCAAATAGATAAAGCTCAGAGGCTTGAGGAGGGCAGAGTGAGACTGGAACATGAGACCCTGGCACAGGTTGCCCAGGGAGGGTGAGGAGCACAGAGAGGGAGGGTGAGGAGACACTGGCACAGGTTGCCCAGGGAGGTTGTGGAGCACAGAATCACCCAACGTGATCAAAGATCACGTTGGGTGATTCTGTGCTCCACAACCTCCCTGGAGGTGTTCAATGCCAGCCTGGATGATGCCCTGAGCAACCTGGGGCTGGTGGGAGATGCCCCTGCCCATGGCATGGGGTTGGCACTGGATGATCTTCAAGGTCCCTTCCAATCCAACCCATTCCATGGATCTGTGAGCATTCAGAGGGCCACAGAATCGTTTCAGTAGCAGGAGACCTCCAGGACCACCAAAGTCCAACCTTCCACCCAAGATCACCAAATCAAATCCCACTCCCCCTGAAGCCAGAGCAGGCACAAGCAGCTAAGGAGCCAGGAGCTGCTCCTTCTGCTCTTCAGAACACCACAGGAAGGGTTCATTACCCTGCTCCCCCCTGCCTTGTCACTTGCTCTGCTGCTTGCAAGACAGAAGAATGCAACCTGTGACCTGCTCTGCCCTGCTGACAGCAGCAATGCAGCTTCCAAGTGCTGCCTTGGCTGCAGAGCAGCCTTTTCACCCTGGCAGCACCTGGCATTGAGGCTTTGCAAATTCATTTCCTCACCACAGTTCCCCTTCAGAGCTCTCATTAGTTGTGTAAATCAAGGGAACCTCCAAGCTGGAGTGCTTCATTAAAAGCTTTTTGAGGCAGGGCAGAGCTGAATTGCCAACCCCAGCACTGCTCCAGCCCTGACTGCAGTGTTAAATGAAGGGTTTCTGTAACAGGCTTTGTCACCACTCTCCCCTCTCAGGCTGAGGTGTCAGAGCTCTGTGCTTAATGGCAATAAAGCACCAAGCTAATCGCCAGGGGCTGCGAGCTGCAGGCTCTCCTCCCTTCCCCGGAGCACCACAACGGGGATGGTTAGGGCCAGCTCCTGCAGGCAAGCTGCTGCTGAAATGCAGCTCACAGCCCGGGACGCCCTGCCCTGGAGGTGTTCAAGGCCAAGGGGTTCCAGAGCCAGGCTCTGCTCGGTGCCATCCAAGGACAAGACAAAGGGCAATGGGTGCAAGCTGGAGCCCTGCCAGGGGGCTGCTGCCCTGGAGCAGGCTGCCCAGAGAGGCTGTGGAGTCTCAGCATTGAGGTCACCTCTCAGTCTCCTCTCCAAGTCCACCACTTTGTTTTCTTGCAGCACATTTCCAGCTCTAGGTTTTGATCCCTGCCATTGCAAACTGCCAGTGGAAGCAGTTGCAGGATCAGGCACTGGAGGGAGCTGCCCAGGGAGGTGCTGGAGTCCCCCACCCTGGAGGTGTTTCAGGGTCCTCTGGATGTGGTGCTTGGGGCTGTGGGTTAAGGTGAATCCTGCAGAGCAGGGTTCTGGGTTGGGCTTGGTGCTCCTGAGGGGCTGTGCCAGCCTGGGTGCTGCTGTGACTCTCTGGATTTAGGATGTTAGATGAACACAAATTTGGAGTGAGGCTTTTGTCAAGCCAAGCAGCAGCTTGAGACCAGCTTCTGCCATTCCCTGGCTTTCTGTCCTTCTGTCACCTGGCTTTGAGCCAACTCATGCCCACCTTACTACTGTGGGCACTCAGAGCCTTACAGAGCTTTAGTACCTCAGGACAGGGAGGAAACAGCATCTGTGCTGTGGAGACAATGACCAATTGTGCACTTGAGCTGCAAACATCTCCCCCTTATTTTTGCACCTGAGGTCTAATTTTGACCACACAGCAGAGAGCTGAGACATCTTCAGGCACAAGCAACTGAATGTCTTCACCCATACCATGGCTCCCTGTTTCCTGCTGTGAATGTCCAGGTTTAAATCACAGACACTTGCAGCTTGGCAAAGCCCCTCAGGAGCACCAACCTAGAACCCTGCTCTGCAAGATTCACCTTAAACCACCTCCACCTCCTTCTCTGGAGACATCCAAAATCCTCCTGGATGTGCTCCTGGGAGACCCTGCAGTAGGGTTGGACTTGATCTCCAGAGGTCCCTTCCAACCCCTACCCTTCTGTGATTCCTGTGCCAGCAGAACCAGGCCACCACTGTGCCCATGCCACCCTCACACCCCCAGTGCTCTGTAGAAGCCTCCAAGAACGCTGCCCAGAGGCAGCCTAGCCCCAAGCACACAGCACAGGGTGGACTGCTCACCCCCTCTGGGCATCTGCAGCCTTGCTGACCACACCAATGCCCCTGGAAGCTCCTCTGTGATGTGGCAGCAGGAGGTGAGAATGCTTCAGGTCTGTTAACTGCAAGACCTTTTGCAGGACTGCAGCAGGTCATTAGGACTATCAGCATCATTAAGGCATCTTCCCCTGGAATAAAACCCCGAAGCATTAATGGCAACAGAAGGCAAAAGCCTGGGGGCAGTACCATGCTAATACAGTGACCTATTTGCTCAGCAACGAGAGATGCCTTCAGGCAGGGCTGCAATCAGCTTTGTTTACTGCCTCTGCCCTCTGCTGCTGCTCCACTGCTGCAGCTGCAGCTGCCAGACCCAGGTTAAGCTGCAGACAGTGCAGCAGTGGCTCCCCAGGCAGGCACCATGGCATGCAGGAGAGGAAGAGTTTATACAGCTCCAATTTAGACATCATTTGCAGCTCAGCTGGGATCATCTCCTCCAACCCCACTGCCAGCAGCAGGGACACCTCTCAACCAGACTTGGAGGCTCAAGACCTCATCCAACCTGGCCTTGAACACCCCCAAAGAGGAGGCAAAAGAAGCTCAAAAAGGGGTAAAAAAAAAAAAATCATAGAATCAGTCAGGGTTGGAAGGGACCACAAGGATCAGGCAGTGCCAACCCCCTGCCATGCCCAGGGACACCTCACACCAGCTCAGGCTGNCAGCCTGTCCAGGTCCCTCTGGATGCCATCCCTGCCCCCCAGCTGCCAGCCACACCACACAGCTTGGTGTGGTCAGCAAACCTGCTGAGGCTGCACTCAGTGCCTCTGCCCATGGCACCCACAGAGATGCTGAACAAGACTGGTGCCAGGACTGCTCCCTGAGGGACTCTGCTTGGCACTGCCTGCACTGGGCCATGGAGCCACTGGCAGCCACTCTCTGGGTGCAGCCATCAAGGCAGTTCTTTACCCATCTGGTCACCCACCAGCTTGGGGACCAGGATGTGGTGTGGGCCAGTGCCAAAGGCTTTGCTCAGTGCCAGGTAAATGCCATCAGTTGCTCACCCCTCAGCTATTCATGGTGTGACCTGCTCATGGCCACCAGGTCTGTCAGGCAGGGTTTGCCCAGGGAACAAATGAAAAGGAGATGAAACACAGCAAAGCTGCTCCCTGCCCTGTACCTGAGTCCCTCACAGCACCAGCTGGGACCAACAGGATGAGCAGGAACCAATCTGAGAGGAACAAAATGCTTCATCCTCTGGGAGGTCTCCTGGGACACCCAGGAAGAATTCACCACAGCAAATGGAAGGAACTAAACTCATGTTTAACAACAGGGCACAGCTCTGGGGAGCTTGGAGTCTTTTCCAAAGTGTCCTTAACACTTTCCAAAGTGACCCAACACACAAAGCCCTCTCACAGCTGCCAAAACTATCCAAGATCCAAGCTGGGTTTTACTGGGACAATTAAATCTGACCTCATCAGGCAGTTTATTGAGTGCTCTTCTCCTTGGGTAGCTACAGCCCTTGCCCAGCTACAGCCCTTGCCCAGCTACAGCCCTTGCCTCCAGTCTTCTCCCAGTGCTCATCCAAACCTCTGCAAAGTCAGGCAGGGAACAGTTTAGCTGCCTCAGAAATGAAGAGAGGTGACAGAGTCCAGGACTGAACCTCTCAGTCACTAAAAGCAGAGCAACTCCTTGCAGCAAGATCAGCTCTGGGAATGAAAGGGTGGGGGAAAAACTGGCACAGGTTGTGGAGTACAGAGAGGGAGGGTGAGGAGACACTGGCACAGGTTTCCCAGGGAGGTTGTGGAGGTGTTCAGTGCCAGCCTGGATGAGGCCCTGACCAACCTGGGGCAACCTCTGCCAGTGTCTCCTCACCCTCCCTCCCTGTGCTCCACAACCTCCCTGCTGTGCTCTGCTTTACATCTCCTCAGCACATTGGTGCTGGAGGGTGGAGTTGGGATGACCTCAGGCAGAGCAGTGGCTGCAGGCCCTGAGTTCAGCATTTATATTGCACACATAAAACAAGGCATGCAAAAATGAACCTTCTGCTCCAGCAGCTTTGATGGGAAGGGAAACAATAAGGGAAGGTTGTAAAGGAGAAGATCTCAGCCTAAGCCACAGCTAATCACTGAGATTACCAAGAGGCATCCTCACATTACAGCCATAAAAGCTTTGTGAACCAGGACCAGCTGATGTATGCTGCAACCACTGCCCCTCTGCCACAGCTGGCAGCACAAGGCAAGCACAGAGCTGCAATCCTAGAGAAGCACAATCAGCCTGGGCAAGCTACATGCAGGAATCACAGAGTGCCAGGGGCTGGCAGGGACCTCCAGAGCTCAGCCAGTCCCAGCCCTGCCAGAGCAGCATCACCCAGAGCAGCTCACACAGAACACATCCAGGCAGGCTTTGAAGATCTCCAGAGAGGGAGACTCCACAGCCCCCCTGGGCAGCCTGTGCCAGGGCTCTGGCACCCTCACAGGCAAAAAATTCCTCCTCCTGTTTCCATGGAACTTCCTCTGCCTCAGCTTGCACCCAGTGCCCCTTGTGCTGGCACTGGCATCACCCAGTAGAGCCTGGCTGCAGCCTCCTGCCACTCACCTGCACATCTTTAGAACCATTGCTGAGGTCACCTCTCAGCTCCTCTGCTCCAAGCTCCCAGCCCCAGCTCCCTCAGGCTCTGCTCCTACCAGAGCTGTTCCATTGCCTTCAGCATCTCTGTGGCTCNTTTCTGGGATGCAGCTCTTGTTTCCATGGCATTTCCAGGTTCAAAGGACAGGTCCAGAGGAGGACCACAGAGATGGTTGGGGGCTGAAGCACCTCTGTTACAAGGCCAGGCTGAGGGAGCTGAGGGTGCTCAGCCTGGAGAAGGCTTCAGGGAGACCTCAGGGCTGCTGCCTGTCAGTGCCTGGAGAGGCTCCAAGCAGGCTGCAGAGGGACTGTGCCCAAAAGCCTGCAGGGCCAGGCCCAGGGCAATGGTTGGAAATGAGAGCAGAGCAGCTGGAGATTGGCTGTGAGGAACAAGTTCTGCAGCAGCAGAACACTGGAGAAGGTTGCCCAGGGAGGCAGTTGAGGCTCAGCCCTGGAGGTCTTTAAGGTCAGGCTCAAAGCTCTGATCCACCTGCTGGCTGCAGGGCTTGGTCTGGCTGACCTCTGGAGGTCCCTTCCAAAGCCTGAATCAGAGACTGCTTTATGCCAGTTGCTCATCCTCTTCCTTCACTGACTCTGACCCAGGCATGGCTCTGCCTTGCCACAGTTTCATCTCCTCAGTGTAATAAAATGAGGAGGAGCAAGCCTCTAAGTGTCTTCACTACTGCAATAAGGAGAGGCCTGTGGTGGTCTTTCTGATGCTGGCTTTGCAGGGACCCTTTGCTGCAGCTGGAAAAAAAAAGAGGCAGTGAGAATCCAGCCTCAAGGCTTTACCAATGTGCAGAATTTGCTCCAGAAGAAAAAGCATTCAGGAAAAACCAAGAGCAGCTATCAGCTAGCTTCAGGTAAGTGGTGAGCACTCAGCTGCCTCTCAGCTGTAAATCCTGTGCCACCTGGCAGCAAGAGCTTGAGAGCAGTGGTAATGGAATTAGAGATAAAAAGCTAATAGAGTGGAGTGGAGGCCAGGAATTTGCAAAATATTGGGGGTTAATTTAAGCAGCTTTCATCCTCCCAGCTCCATGAAAAAAAAAACCAAACACCACAACCCTCAAAGCCTGAATCCTTATTTAGATTTCCAAGGTGGCTCAGCACTGAGTCCAGAGATGTTTGATGCTTGCTCTGCACTTGTACCAAACCCCCCACAGCTTGTCACTGAGATGTGTTCCCTGAGAGAGGAACTGCCCCAAGGGGACTGTACAGCCCAGGACTGCAGCTGAGCTCCTTAGGCTGTGCTCTGATTTAAAGAGCACTCAGCACAACCTGCCTGGGCCTGGAGCTGCAGCCCCTGTGCAGCAGGGAGCACTCAGGTGTGGTAGCTGCTCCTGAGGGACAGGCAGCTCCAGCTCTGCAAACAGAAGCAGGCAAGGCTAATCCCCAGGATAAAGGAGAGCCAGAAACAGGCTCCACCTGACCCCTATTTGCTAATGGCTGCAGCAGGCTCTGGAGCAGGAGACTTTCTCTGCTGCCTGGAGCTCAAAGAGTGTAAGTGGGGTGCAAGTGGGAGGCTCCTGCAGGGCTGCTTTGGTTTCCTTTCTCTTCTGCCATGGGGGGAGAAGGCTTTGTGCTGTCTCTCAGGAGCAGAACCATGGGTCTAGGAATGGTGAAGAGCCTGAAGCAAGGCCCTGACTTAGCAACAAGGAATTAGAATCACAGAATCACAGCATCACAGAGTGCCAGGGGCTGGCAGGGACCTCCAGAGCTCAGCCAGTCCCAGCCCTGCCAGAGCAGCATCACCCAGAGCAGATCACACAGAACACATCCAGGCAGGCTTTGAAGATCTCCAGAGAGGGAGACTCCACAGCCCCCCTGGGCAGCCTGTGCCAGGGCTCTGGCACCCTCACAGGCCAAAAATTCCTCCTCCTGTTTCCATGGAACTTCCTCTGCCTCAGCTTGCACCCAGTGCCCCTTGTGCTGGCACTGGCATCACCCAGCAGAGCCTGGCTGCAGCCTCCTGCCACTCACCTGCACATCTTTATAAACCTTTTCAGTTCAGTTTACAAACACATTCAGTTCCTTCCTTCCACCCAGCACTCACTGGCACAGCTTTTGCCAGGAGATGCACAAGTTCCAGCACCTAGAGGTGATTGCTGGACACAGACCCTGTTAAATACACCAAGAGGATTTTATCACTGGACCACTGAATGCTAACTTCAGACCACTGAAAGGACTCCTCCAATTCCATCCTCCTGTGAAACCTGAGCAGCTAACTCAGCCTTAAAGCACTACATTGTTTCTCCTAACTTAGTGCTCTTTCCCTGCCTCTGTGCTTTTTACCATTAAAAAATGAGAATATTGATGCAGCCAGGCCTGGAGCAGAGAGGACAAGCAAGATGCTGCCAGACTGTTAAACTTCAATGCTGACAGAAGTAAAATGCTGCTTCAAATGTTGGTTTGTGAGGCTTGCTGTAGGGCAGTCAGAGAGGACACCTTGGAGCCATGAAGAATTACCAACAGAGCCTATGCCTGTGTGCTCAGCCACAAGAAGAAAATGCCCAGCCAAAGGAATTCCAGGTGAGGAATTCTCTTCTCTCTATCAGATATTTAATATGACCTCTCAGAATGGTAGGGGAGGGCAGAAGAGGAATGCTCAGCTGCAGTGAGCTGTGAGGACCACCTGAGGACTCCTGCTGAACACTTTCCCTTCCACACTCCCCTTTCTCCTTTCCAGCAGGGCCATGAAACAACAGCCTAAGAAAACCACCACTGCTCCATACCACAGAACAGAGAATTGTGTTCTTCCTGCTGCAATGTGGTCTGAGGGTAGAAAAGAACAAAAATATCCTCCAGCTGAAGCAGACAGGCACAGAGCAATTCACACAGAGGCTGGCTGAAAGAACAGACCTGAGCATCACTGTAGTGCCTTGATTAAAAATAGCAGAAGATAATACCCCAGTAAAACCCTTCTGGAATTATTGCTGCCATTATTAATTGCTCTTCACTCTGAAGAGTCTCCAGGGAACAGTGAGATGTGCAAGTGGCTGAATCTCCCAGATCCAATATCCTGCCTTTTATCTCCAACATCAAGAGCCAATATTTGTTTTCACAAAGTCCCAGAGCTCCCATCCCTTACCCTCACCCAGCTCCACAGCTATGCAAATAACCCCCAGCAGCATCAGTCCACACAGGTCAGTCTCTACCCATCCCCATCCCTGCACTCATGGAGAAGCAGCTGAGCAGGGAGGTGTAAAAAGATGCTCCAGAGATGAAGAGCACTCAAAGCTGTGAGGATGATGTGCTCCAGAAAGCCTCCATGGATACAATAAAGCTGTCAGAGGTGATCAATAATTGCCATTACCAATAGGCAGCAGGCAGCACATCCAGAGCCTGCTGAGCCCTCCCTGCAGTGAGGGCAGACCTCAAGGTTCAGGCAGCTTCTGTTTCTCACCCAGAAACTACATCCTGTGACCTGCAGAGCTCCATGGATGGCTCCAGTGATGTACAACGAGGGGAGGAGATGTGAGGATGGAGCAATTGCTTCCAGATGGGGAAGGAATTCTTGGCAGTGAGGGTGAGGAGACACTGGCACAGGTTACCCAGGGAGGTAGTGGAGCACAGAGAGGGAGGGTGAGGAGACACTGGCACAGGTTGCCCAGGGAGGTTGGGGAGCACAGAAGCACAGAATGTGATCTTTGATCACATTCTGTGCTTCTGTGCTCCCCAACCTCCCTGGAGGTGTTCAGAACCAGGCTGGATGAGCCCTTGACCACCCTGGGGCTGGCAGGAGGTGTCCCTGCCCATGGCAGGGGGTTGGCACTGGATGATGTTTAAGTTCCCTTCCAACCCAAACCATCAATTAGTGAATGTATTCATCACTAACACAAATGTGTTTTAACACAAGTGTGTGTGGGGGGGGGGGGGGGTCAGAGCTGCCACTTGCCCACAGCCTGCACCTAGCACCAGCAGGCCTTTAGATCTACCACACAAACAACCTAACCAGCTGTTAGTTGCAAAGGAGGGACAAAAATCTTACCCAGAAAGGCCTGCCCTGCACTGCTGAGTGCCCAGAAAATGCCATACTGGAGCTCTCTGCCAAGGACCCTTCACTAATTCCTGTGTTCCACATCTATGTCTTCTGTGCTAATTGCTGGAGGGGAGATGAGGAAGGATTAAAAAAACTTCCAACTCAGCTCTCCATGAGGCTTTGTCAGTCGAGGTTAAACCAACCAAGGGTAGTTAGGAGCCCAGGACTTGACTTCCAGCACAAACCAGAGCAGATACACTTGTCAGAGACCCAGACCAGCAGGGTCCTCAGCCTGTGCAGCCCTCTGCTTGCTTCCAAGGTGCTTTTCTCACCCACCCCCCCAAGAAATACAGCCCATAATTACACCTACTACAGCCCATTGCAGCTGAAATGCAGGGTGCTGATCAGCACAAGAGCTCTGTGCCCCCTTTCCTCCAGCACTGAACTGGGCTGCCCAGGGAGGTGGTGGCATCCCTGGAGGTGTTTAAGGCCAGGCTGGATGAGGCTCTGGACAGCCTGATCCAGGGTAGGGTGTCCCTGGGCATGGCAGGGGGGTTGGCACTGGCTGCTCCTCGTGGTCCCTTCCAGCCCTGCCTGGTTCTGTGATTCTTGTCTCTCTCAGCTCCANGGGTTGCCCAGGGAGGTGGTGGAAGCCTCATCCCTGGAGGTGTTTAAGGCCAGGCTGGCTGAGGCTGTGGCCAGCCTGAGCTAGTGTGAGGTGTCCCTGGGCATGGCAGGGGGTTGGCACTGCCTGATCCTTGTGGGCCCCTCCAGCCCTGATTCCATGGCTCACCAGTTTCCAGTGGCCACAAAGAGACCTGCACAGGATTCTTGGCAGGTCCTCATTTGTTCTGTTACTGAGACTATGGACCCCCAGCTAGCCCAGTAACACCTGCTGGAGGGAACTGGTTCCTTTGACATAGCTCCTAACCACAGGATGGTTTAGGTTGGAAGGGACTCAAGAGATCACCTACTCCAACCCCCTGCCAGGGGCAGAGACACCTTCCACCAGACCAAGCTGCTCCGGGCCTCATCCAACCTGACCTTCCAACCCAACCCATTCTGCCATTCCATGGAGCAAGCTTCAAGTTCTTCATGTATTTTAATTGTGGAGGTGCAAAATGCTCCACTAAGCCTGGGCTGCTTGTGCAGCTCTCAGGATCATAGAATAGAATCATATCAGACAGTCCAAGAAGTTCAGTAGCAGACAACTGATCTCCATCTGCTGAAAGAGAACTGAAGCTTGTGCTGGAGGTTACTGCTCTGAAGGCTGCACAGGCTCAAAGAGCTGCACTGCTGCCTGCCTCCCAGGGCTGCAGCTATGCAAAGTGCTTCCCTACAGCTCCTTCTGCAGACAGCACCCAGGACATAAATAGCAAATCCATATTCTTGGGTAGGGAAAAAATAAAAAAAGCCAAGCAAGAGGACAAAACTCCTTCTCCTTCATCCCTCCTTAGATGCTCACTTCTCATTACAGAGAGGCAGAAAGAGAGGGAGAGGAAATTGGCAGCAGACAACTGCTGGGACTCGCCTCACAATCTGCACTCCACAACTGCTCCTGCCTGCCACTTCTGCATTTTTTCCCCTCTGTTTTATTCGAAACAGATGGGCCCTGCCTGGTGTGTTATCAAGTGCCCCCACACAGCTGCACGGCTCTGGAATTGCAGGAATAGCAATCTCCTGCATACATTTCTCCTGCCACTAACAACTGCTTGCTTTGCTGTAATGAAGACCAGAGCAGGTCTGGAAAGCTTCCTCGGAGCGCCGGGAGCCAGGGATGAGTTTCTTTTGAGCCACAAAGTATTTCTGTGTGCCACCACCAAATTCCAGCAGCCTCTGCCAGATGACTCTCCCCTCCCCAGAAATCCCAGGGACAGGCAGCTAGTGGAGGCTGCAGGAAGCATGGAGGGAGTGCAGACCAGGGAGGGCCGACGAGAGGCATTCCTCAGCCCAGCATTTCTTGATGGGACAGAAAAGCACATCCACGGCCACGGGACAGAGAAACACTTCCACGGCCACGGGACAGAGAAACACTTCCACGGGACAGAGAAACACTTCCACGGGACAGAGAAACACTTCCACAGGACAGAGAAACACTTCCACGGCCACGGGACAGAGAAACACTTCCACGGGACAGAGAAACACTTCCACAGGACAGAGAAACACTTCCACGGCCACGGGACAGAGAAACACTTCCACGGCCACGGGACAGAGAAACACTTCCACGGGACAGAGAAACACTTCCACAGGACAGAGAAACACTTCCACGGCCACGGGACAGAGAAACACTTCCACGGCCACGGGACAGAGAAACACTTCCACGGGACAGAGAAACACTTCCACAGGACAGAGAAACACTTCCACGGCCACGGGACAGAGAAACACTTCCACGGCCACGGGACAGAGAAACACTTCCACGGGACAGAGAAACACTTCCACAGGACAGAGAAACACTTCCACGGCCACGGGACAGAGAAACACTTCCACGGCCACGGGACAGAGAAACACTTCCACGGGACAGAGAAACACTTCCACAGGACAGAGAAACACTTCCACGGCCACGGGACAGAGAAACACTTCCACGGCCACGGGACAGAGAAACACTTCCACGGGACAGAGAAACACTTCCACAGGACAGAGAAACACTTCCACGGCCACGGGACAGAGAAACACTTCCACGGCCACGGGACAGAGAAACACTTCCACGGGACAGAGAAACACATCCACGGCCACGGGACAGAGAAACACATCCACGGGTCAGAGAAACATGGCCACGGGACAGGAAAACCACATCCACAGCCACAGGACAGAGAACCATCCCAGGCAATAGCTGCAAGCACCTGTCAGAAAGGAACCTGAGAAGGAGGCACTTAGCACCTGCCTGTCACAGACTGGAAGCCTTCAGCACGCAGCAAACCTCTCCCAGCTGATGACTTTTTGCTGTCCCGGGCCGGGTCCTCACCACAGCTGCAGGCTGCCAGCTCGCAGTCACGCAGAGCATCAGCCTGTGGGGCCAGATCCTCCTGTCCCAGCCCCATGCCCTCTGGTTTATTTACAACCACTCATTCAGCATCCACCCTGCAAGCCTCCCTAAGGACGAGGCACCAAAGATGTCCTAAAGAAAGAATGACTCAGAATAGTAACAGATGTGGTTGGCACCGCAGATGAGCCCAGGGGCACGGGCAGCAGCCTGCACACAATGGCCGCAGCGCTTTGTGTGCTTATCCCAGACCCCTCGGGCAGCTGCTGGCTCGGATTTCCACACGGACAGCTCCAGCACACCCAAGTGAGAGCTGGGAGGAGGAGCAGGATAATACCTGATCCCCATTTGCATGTCAGCAAGCTTTGTCTGGCAGCTCGGCCAGCTGGTGTCTAGGTAGCCACGCTCAGCCAGGGGCGCGGCAGGATGCCCGATGCCAGCAGGGTCCCTGCTCGCCTGCTGAGAGAGCAGATTCTGCTCCTCGGGACAAACCACACTCGCTCAGCCTGTGGCTCGCCTGCCGAATACAGGAATCGCTAAGGTGAACACCTGGAGCCTGCTCTTCCCTCCCTCCTCTTCCTCCTCCCTCCCCTCCCACGTGAGCTCTGCTCCATCACCCCTTAGGAGAGCAGGCAGCCTGGGTTCATCTGCTACCAGTCCCCAGCCTGGGTTCATCTGCTACCAGTCCCTGCTCAGCTGCACACTGGCAGCCAACCAACCTCAGAAGGCGACGAGCAAACAGGAGCAGAGAGCCAAGGGAGCAGAGGGAAGCAGCACAAAGGGAGCTGAACCACCCGGGGGGACCACTCAGGAGCCTACCACAGGGAAGCTGTCTGAGAAGGATGAAACTCAACCTTCACAGCATCTTCTTCGGGACACCACTCACCAGCAGCACCCTTAAGAGTGCCTCAAATGCTCAATTCACCTGTGTGTGACAAGTGCCAAAGCAAGCTGCAGCCACAGCCACGACTCATTAGCTTTCAAGGCCTTTCCCTTCAGAGCACATAACAAAGGCAGTAAACCCCCCCCTAAACACCCCCACACACACACACCATGCTTCATGCAACCAAGGATTAAGCAGAGCCTCAGGTACCAGAACCATTTGCCCGAGGAAGGAAAGCACGAAAAAAACAAAACAAAAAAAGAGGTCTCATTGGGATGTTAATGAATGCAACATCATTAACACTAAATTACTGGCTGCAAAGTTAAACACAGAAGCTAAGCAGACTTTGCAGCAAGCCAAGCAAGCTAATATGGTTGCATCAAACAAGCAGGTCAAACCATTCTGCTGCCCCAATTATTAAACCCGGGGATCCTTGCTGTTATGGGATGGCATTAAAAGGAATTTACTGTTGCTTTTATGTTTTACATTCGCTCTTGGAGTGCTACAGTTATTCAAACTATTTGGCACGCCGAGTTTAGGGCCACAAAGGAGGTTTTGTTTCTGGAGAAGCAAAGGACAAGGCCGGCAAGGACAGATAAAAATAAAAGGAAGAAAGAGAGAGGCACAAAACGACAAAGCAGAGTAGCTGGAATGCCACACTGAAAGGAGCATGGCACCGGAGATCTGAGGGGAAAAGCTTCTTAAAGCAACGGCAAACATCGCAGACCGCTGAGATGAGAGAAAGGCACTGCCAAAGGCAAACCCTCAGCACGCCTGTGCTGAGTGCCCAACGCCATCGATAGGAGCCGGGCAGGAAACCATCCCCAGCCAGCCCCTCGCTGGCAAACCCCCTGCCTGGTCATTCACAGGTGGCAGCAGGTTGGAAGGGACCCTCCAAGCTCCTCTCGTCCAACCCTGCGGGCACAGCAGGGGCAGCTGCAAGCAGTGTGGCTGCTCGGGGTCAGCCACACCACGGCTGAGGCAAAGCAGAACTTGCTGGGCCTTTAATACCAGGCTGCAAGCACGGTGCCCATCCCTGGGCTGTGCCACACCAGCCTCACACCCAGCAGTTTGTTTGCATAAGCAAAGCACCCAGAGGAGCCACCCAGAGGAAAAAAATAAACATAAAAAAGGAGAAAAAGCAAAGGAGCTGTAAATGAGAGCACTCAGGTCACTGCTGTAAATCACAGCCCTTAACTTCATGTGAAAGGAGGGAATGTTAGGCTACCATAGGACCCTCAAAGAGTCCTTTGTTAGGATGGAAGCCTGTGCATAAATACCTTTGGGAAGCCTAGGGAAAGGAGGTTCAGGATGGGAAATGCCTCTGAAATGCTTCTGCCTTGGTTTATCACATTTCAGAGAGTAAAAAAAGCTGAAAATCAAGCAGAGGAAAAAAGAACCAAAACTGATAATCACAGAATGAAGCAGGTTGGAAAAGACCTCTGAGGGCACCGAGTCCAACCTATCACCTAACACCTTCTAATCAACTAACCCATAGCACTAAGCCTCCTCTTAAACCCCTCCAGGGATGGGCACTCCACCACCTCCCTGGGCAGCCCATTCCAATGCCAACCTCTCTTGCTGTCAAGAACTCCTTCCTAACCTCCAGCCTAAACCTGCCCTGGCACAGCTTGAGGCTGTGCCCTCTTGCTCTGTCACTGGGTGCCTGGCAGAACAGACCAACCCCACCTGGCTACAACCTCCTATGAACCAGCTGGTGCACACCAGGATCCACTTTATCTCACAGAACCATAGAATGGATCTATGGATTTAGCTGCAGCTAAATTGTTCTCTGCCTGACTTGCAGAGGTTTAGATGAGAAATATGGAGAAGAGCAATCAGAGGGCAAGAAACAGACCTGAAAACTGCTGGGGCCACATGGATGAGGGCACAGAACCAGAAAGTAGCCTGAGCTGGAAGGGACCTTGAAGAACATCCAGTTCCAAACCCCCTGCCATGGGCAGGGACACCTCCCACTAGAAAAGGCTGCCCAAGAGCTCATCCAGCCTGGCCTCAAACACCTCCAGGGAGAGAGCATTCAGAGAGCCCTGCAGGGGAGGTCCCCCCAGGGCAGAGAGGCAGGATCCTCTCTCCCCATCTCCCGACCACACTGCTTTTGCTGCAGCCCCTCTGGGCTGCAAGTGCCCTTCGGCAGCTCCCGATACAACACCAGTGCCCACTGCTGCCTGAGCAGGCTCTGTTCCCCTTGGGGAAGCAGCAGAGAGGCTGTGCCCAGGGAGCAGGAGCTCAGCTGGGCTCTTGTGCCGTGCCCGAGGGCTCAGTCACGTCGTGTGCCGATAACCATCCCATTTATACCGCACAACAAAGCAGCAGCCTCCCAGGAGGGTGTAATTAATGTGGGATTCAGCTTTGCAAAAAAACTGCTGCATCCATTTGGAAGGTCTTTAATTATAGCCCCAGCATGGCTGTGTCAGAGAACAGGGTAATTCAGCTCTCATTAGAAATGTTCCCATTTCCCACACAAATATTCATTTTTAGAGAGAGAGAAAGAGCTGTTGGATGTGCCATGCACTGTGGAATGCTGCAGTGAAGACACAGCTCATGGCTGGCTGTGACAGGGTTCTTGAGGACACAGCAGCATCCCTCTGCAGGAGACTCTCTGCCCCTCTCAGCTCCTTGCATTAACTGGCTCTAAATGTGCACCATCCATTGTGTCCAGCCCTGTGACCCCCAACACAAGAGAGACATGGACCTGATGGAGAGGGTCCAGGGGAGGCCACAAAGGTGATCAGAAGGCTGCAGCACCTCTGCTGTAGGGACAGGTTGGGAGAGTTGAGGCTGTTCTGAGAGGAGAAGGCTCCAGGGAGACCTCAGAGCTGCATTTCAGGATCTGAAGGGGACCCACAGGCAGGTTGGGGAGGGACTGTGCAGAAGGGCTTGGAGCGCCAGGATGAGAGGCAATGGTTTGGAGCTGGAGCAGGGCAGAGTTAGGTTGGACACCAGGAGGTGTGCTTGAGGCCCCATCCCTGCAGCCATCCCAGCTCAGCCTTGCTGTGTGCCTGTGCAGCCTGCTCCAGCTGGAGCTGTCCCTGCTGCCTGCAGGATGCCCTTGCAGGGTCCCTTCCAACCCACTGCAACCTGTGAGGCTGTTGGCAGACATGTCAGACACTAAGGATATTCTTAGGTACCCCTCAGCCTTTACCAGCTCTGCAGCTCAGTGCCAGGGTGCCCCTTTGGCACCACAGAGGCTCTCCCAGCTGTGGACTGTTTGCCTCTAGGAAACCTTTAGCCCTTAAGCCACTGTAACTGCCTGCTGCTTCAGGAATGAATTCCACTGCTGAGCTCCAAGGCTCAGACCATAAAGTTAAACAAATGTTTGCTGCATTAAAAAGGGCAGCATCTGCAGATGCCAAGGAACACAGCATCCCTCTCAGCTGCCACCTCCTCACTGCCTGCCCAAAGGTCAGAAGCAACACGGTGGTGGTGCAGGGGTAAAAGTGCATCCAGGGTTTGTAAAAGCAGCTCAAAGCCACAGACCTGCTCCCACTGCTGTGTCTTTGCTTTAGTAAAACTGAAACTCTCCACAGCTCCCTGAAAGGAGGCTGCAGTGAGGTGGGGGATGGGCTCTGCTCCCCAGCATCAGGTGACAGAAGAGGACATGACCTGAAATTGTGCCAGGGGACAGTCAGGTTGGAGAGGAGGAAAAATTTGTTTGCTGCAAGAGTGGTCAGGGACTGGCAGAGGCTGCCCAGGGAGGTGGTGGAGTGCCCATCCCTGGAGGGGTTCAAGAACCCTGTGGCCATGGCACTGCTGGGTTGATGTTGGACTGGATGCTCTTGGAGAGCTTCTCCAACCCAAACATCTCTGTGATCCTCTTTACAATTACAACAAAACTCTTGTTCCTTGTAAACACTCAGAGGGATGAACAGAGAGCTGGACAGACAGAAAATAAAGTCATTAAGACTCAACATAGAGGAGGGAAGAGTCTTTGAGAAGTCCACAGGGAATGGATTAGAAATGGCTTTAATGGACTAATCCACTTTGCTTTCAACAGGCCTCACATAAACAAGGCTGGCTGCAAGTTAAATAAAAGCCCCATGAAAATTTAATGAAAAGCAACACAGCAGCTACAGAAACTGAATCTTCCAAATGGAATCATCTCAGAAGTGGCAAATTTCACCAAGCAGGAAGCAGCCTCAGACAGGAGGCATGAAGCTGCTCTGGACTCTGCCACCACTGCCACCCTGGGGCAGAAAACCTGAGCCTCTTGGTGCTTGATTCTGCCCCTTTGCTCTGCTCTCCTCAGACCCCAGCTGCAGTCCTGTGTGCAGTTCTGGAGCCCCCAGCACAGGAAGGACATGGAAGTGTTGGAGCCAGTGCAGAGGAGGCCACCAAGATGCTGAGAGGGCTGCAGCAGCTCTGCTGTGAGGACAGGCTGAGAGAGTTGGGGCTCTGCAGCCTGGAGAGGAGAAGGCTTCCAGGAGAGCTTGGAGTGGCCTTGCAGGATCTGAAGGGGGCTGCAGGAAGGCTGGGGAGGGACTATTGACAAGGTCTGGGAATGGCAGGACAAGGGGAATGGGTTTGGAGTGGCAGAGGGGAGATTGAAAGTGGATGTTAGGAGGAAGTTGTTTGCAGTGAGGGTGGTGAGACACTGGCACAGGTTGCCCAGGGAGGTTGTGGAGCACAGAAGGTGATCTTTGATCACGTTGGGTGATTCTGTGCTCCACAACCTCCCTGGAGGTGTTCTGTGCTCCACAACCTCCCTCAAGGTGTTCAGGATCAGGCTGGATGAGACCTTGAGTAACCTGTACTAGTGGGAGGTGTCCCTGCCTATGGCAGGGAGCTGGAACTAGATAATCTTTGAGGTCCCTTCCAACCTTCCCATTCTATGATTCTCTGATTTTTAAATAAAGAAATAAATAAATAACAAATCAAACAACTGCTGCCAAGTTAAGCCTTGGCTCTAACTTTTTCTGGGGGTGCTTTGTGGGCAGACAGCTGAAGGGATCTCTACACAACTTGTGCTGCTGGCATCTAATTGCTTCCGTTCCTCTGCTCCTCGCCTGCACATGCTGGCTCTGCTTGCACAAGAAATGTCAGCTCTGAAAGGGCATCTTGTGCTGCACAGGGGGGGTTGTGTTCACTCCTCATCAGCTGTGCACATTGCAGCAAAGATGCTTTCTAGTAAAGCTTCTGCTGAGCCCCAGTGAGGGCAGGATAAAAAAAACTGCTTGTGGGTTCGGGCTCTGGAGAGGATTGAAGCTTGAGATGGGGAGACTGAGACTGGAGAGGAGGAAGGAATTCTTGAGAGGGAGGGTGAGGAGACACTGGCACAGGTTGCCTAGGGAGGTTGTGGAGCACAGAAGCACAGAATGTGATCACCAGCAGCCATGGCCCCAGCCACCAGCAGCCTCCTCACAAAGGGTCACATCCTCGAAGCACATAAAGGTATGGGGAAAAATGAAGGCATTCAGAGGAAAAAAAGTTTGTTTGTTTTTTTTCCCCTAAAGCCCTTTCAGCCTCTGCATGGAGAAAAAAAGGCTCCTGAAAGATTTTGGAGCAGCCTTCCAGGACCTGAAGGGAGCTCCAAGAAAGCAAGGAAGGGAATTCTCACAAGGGCTAGGAGTGATAGGAGGAGAGGGAATGGATTGAAGATTGAGGAGGGCAGATTGAGACTGGAGATGAGGAAGAGATTCAGGACAGTGAGGGTGAGGAGACACTGGCACAGGTTGCTCAGGGAGGTTGGGGAGCACAGAAGCACAGAATGTGATCTTTGATTGATCTTTGGGGAGCTTCTGTGCTCCCCAACCTCCCTGGAGGTGTTCAGGGCCAGGCTGGATGAGCCCTTGAGCAACCTGGGGCTGGTGGGAGGTGTCCCTGCCCATAGCAGGGTGTTGGAACTGGCTGATCTTTCAAGGTACCTTCCAACCCATCCTATGATTCTATGAACTCCACTGCTGAGGTCTGTCCAGCTCAGAGTGTGCTGTGCCTGCTGAAAGCCTCAGGAGTCAGACTAAGAATGGAATCTTCCATTCAGGAGGAAAAGAAAAAACCAACAAACAAAAACCACCAACCACAAAACGACAACAATCCCTACAGCAAGCAAGGAATGCCAGCACATAAATCAAACTGTTTCATGGCACTTACAAGTGCCTGGAGGTGCATTCCCAGCTAACCAAAACCACATTGCAATTCCCTCCCCTGCACTGCTGCAGTGTCCTGCCTGACCAAGCCTCTGCAAGCATCTTGCTGCAGGTTTTGAACAGTGACAGCCTCCTCATTTGGGTTTCAAACCTGCCCTTGCCCTGCCTCATGAGTAACTCCAAGCAAGCTGGCTGGCACTGGAGCAAGAGCTGACATCCCCAAAACAGTTCTCAGGCTTGGAGCTCATTTTTCAGAGCCAGGGAAGACCTCCAGCCAGGCAGGAGCAGCCAAAGCCAGCAGCTGTTGGAAAAGTGCATTGACCCATCCCAGCAGCACTGCAAGCCCCCAGGGGAACACAGCTCAGTGGGCAGCTGCCATTAAGTGCCAAACACAGCTCCCCAGAGCAGAGCTGGAGGACCAAAAGCACCATGGCATAAACCATCTGCAGCCTGGAGATTCACTACCAGGTTTTGTACTCCAGCTTCTGCTGGGACCCATCCCTTCAGCACAGGGCAGCAGCAAAAGGGGAGCCTCTTGTCTTGTCTCTTTGCTTGCTTGTAAATCACTTGCCAGGGAGACAGGGGATAGAGAGCTGGAGGGAGTCTGGAGATGGATCTGTGCACACTCTGAGCACAAATGCAAAGCTTCCCAGCTCAGAACACAGCCCTCAGAGCAGTTCTGCTTCTCTTGGCAGGTTCCAGGTTAACACCAACCTGTTCTGTGTTCCAAGGCAGCAACACTGCTTGGGGCTCCCCACAGCTTGATGGGAAACACAATCAGAAAAACAAAGCAGAAAACAAAGGTGCTGATGGCACCACCAAGCCTTGCTCAAAACTTCTGTTCATCTAACATCTAAAACCAGAGTCACAGCAGCACCCAGGCTGGCACAGCCCCTCAGGAGCACCAAGCCCAACCCAGAACCCTGCTCTGCAGAATTCACCTTAAACCACATCCCCAAGCACCACATCCAAACCACCCTGAAACACCTCCAGGCTGGGGGACTCCAGCACCTCCCTGGGCAGCTCATGCCAGGCCCTGACCACTCTCTCCAGGAAAAACTTTTTCCTAATGTCCAATCCAAGCCTCCCTTCCTGGCTTGAAACCAGAGTCTGATGCACTTGCAGTGCTCACCCAGTCCAACCTCTCACCTAACACCTTCTAATTCACTGACCCCTGGCACCAAGTGCCTCATGCAGCCTCCTCTTGAACACCTCCAGGGATGGGCAGTGCACCACCTCCCTGGGCAGCCCACCCCAATGCCAATCTCTCTTTCTGCCAACAACTTCTTCCTAACCTCCAGCCTGACACTCCCCTGGCACAGCTTGAGGCTGTGTCCTCTTGTTCTGTCCCTGGGTGCCTGGCAGCAGAGCCCAACCCCAGCTGGCTACAACCTCCCTGCAGGGAGCTGCAGAGAGCAATGAGGTCTGCCCTGAGCCTCCTCTTGTGCAGGCTGCACACCCCCAGCTCCCTCAGCCTCTCCTCACAGGGCTGTGCTCCAGGCCCCTCCCCAGCCTTGCTGCCCTTCTCTGGACACCTTCCAGCACCTCAACATCTCTCTTGAATTGAGATGCCCAGAACTGGACACAGCTCAGACTGCACATTAGGAAAGAGCTCTTAATTAAGAGGTTGGTCAGGCAGTGCAGAGTCCCCAGGGAAGTGATCACAGCAGGAAGCCTGCCAGAATCCAGAGAGCATCTGCCTGGAGGACACTTTCAGTCATATGCTTTACTTTAGGTTGTCCTGTGAGGAGCAGGGAGTTGGACCTGATGGCCCTCAGGGGTCCTTTCCCACCCTTGATGGCCCTCAGGGGTCCTTTCCCACCCTTGATGGCCCTCAGGGGTCCTTTCCCACCCTTGATGGCCCTCAGGGGTCCTTTCCCACCCTTGATGGCCCTCAGGGGTCCTTTCCCACCCTTGATGGCCCTCAGGGGTCCTTTCCAGCTGTAGCCACTCTGTGGATCTGCAATCAGCCCAAGCTCCTGGATGCTGAGAGATGTCTCAATACACAACTACAGCAGAGCAAATGCTGCCTGCACCAATACCTCAGATGAGTTTCTTGCCTTGGGCAGCAGCAGGGATGCCTGAACACAGAGAACAAAACCCCCTCAAGGGAAGTATTTCTTCTGCTCCACCTTCCCATCCCTAACTGCTTTGAACAGATGCTTATGATTTGCCTCTCCTCTCCCAGGTGTCAGCTCCATACCCTGCAGGGTAACACTCAGATACCCAAGGCTAGCACTGACCATGCCCAGCTTGTTTGTGCTTCCCCTTCCAAGCCCCAACCCCTCTCACCATCACTCACTCTGCTTTTGGTGCTGTTCCAGAGCCAGCCAAAGTCACCAACACACCAATAAGTTGGTGCCATCTAGTGGGGTTCAAACTGCTCACCTGGAGCACAGCTCTCAAACCCTACCTGGCTTTAGTGACCTTCACAAACACCTCCATGAAACAAAAGCACAAACAACCCAATCCACCTGCCCTGCTGATCAAACACACCCCTAAAACACACACACTGAGGTCCTGCTCAACTTCTGCCACCTGCAGAAGCACCAAAATAGAATGAGCTGCATAGGGAGGTGGAGTGCCCATCCCTGGAGGTGTTCAAGAGGAGGCTGCATGAGGCACTTAGTGCTAGGGGTTAGTGAATTAGAAGGTGTTAGGTTGGACTGGATGAGCACTGCAAATGCATCAGTCCCTGGTTTCAAGCCAGGAGGGGAGGGTTTGGATTGGACATCAGGGAAATTTTTGCTGGAGAGAGTGGTCAGAGACTGGAGTGAGCTGCCCAGGAAGGTGCTGGAGTCACCCACCCTGGAGGTGTTTAAGAGTGGTTTGGATGTGGTGCTTGGGGCTGTGGTTTAAGGTGAATCTTGTAGAGTGGGGTCCTAGGTTGGGCTTGGTGCTCCTGAGGGGCTGTGCCAACCTGCTTGTTTCTGGGACTCTGTGGTTTTAGGATGTGAGGATGTTGTGTGTGTGACACAAGGCCCAGGGCACCATTTCCATGTGTGATGGTTTGGGAGCTCCCTGCCCCCCTCACTCTTTGGAAAATCCCCCAGACCAGCCTCAGCCAGCTGGAAGTTAAGGACTGAAGCTCTATTTACAGCTCAGCACAACGCACAAGCAGAGACAGACACAGCAGACAGGAATAGTTACAGACATAGACAAGGTAAAGGTGATACAGAAACACAATTCCCTGCCAGCAATCAGAGACCCCAGGAGGGGCTCCCAACCACCCTGCCACCTTCTGCCACCCCTCTGCCTTACCCCAGGGTCTGCCTTATGTGCAAGGTGAGTTTGGAGGCTGGGCCAGGGGGGTGGAAGCAGAGTGGTTAGTGAGGTTATTCAGCAGGGAGGAGGAGGCCAGAAGCTGCACAGCCCCAGAGTGTCTGCAAGCCTGAGTGTCTTATCTTTGGTTTGTATTCTTAAACACCTCAGCAAGCCTCTGAGTGCAGCAGACACCACCACTGTTTTCCTTTCACAGCCTATAATATAATTTTCTCCATTAAAATATTCCAGTTAGCCTCAAAGCAGCACACCAGGTCAGCACAAACTCCTCTTCAGAGCTGTGCAGCATGCAGCCAACAGCTCTGCACTTACAATAAATAGGAGGGGGAAGACAAAAATTCAATATAATGGCAAAAAAAGCTTCTGACTGTGTGATGCTCCAGTTCTTTGTTCCAGCCACTCTGCAGGGGCAGCAGAGTGCTCTATGGAGGTAAAACCTCTTGCCACTGATGCAGCCACTCAAGCACCATAGCCATGAGCTTGCCTACACCTCCTACAATTTGGGATTGCTGCTGCATGCCCAATGCCAAAGCTAAGGGAACACTTCCTACTGTCTTTGTTAGCACCTTCTGGAGAAGGCTTTCTGCACATCTGAGGAGTGAATTCTGCACCCTGTGTGTAACAAAGATTTACCTTTTTCCCTCTGAACTGCTCCAAGGTGTTAATGATGTCCAACATCCTGGTGATCCAATCAGGATATTGATTCCCAATGCACTCATTCAGCTCAGAGGTGGAAATCTTTTGAAGTCAGATCAGATGTGCATATGTAGGTGTGCTGAAATGCTTCAGGAACTGATGCAAAGTCAGGCAGAGATATTTACAGCCCTAATCCATTTCAAGTGCTGCACTCCAAGGGAAGCAGCAGCATTGCCTCCACTCACCACTGCTGCTCCCCACTACTTCCAGAAAAAGGAGAGCAGATAAAACCAATCACCTGATCAGAAAATCTCTTTATCTTTTGTTTTCTCAGTGCTTCTCAATCTCCCAATAAATAATAAATCACAACTGCATCTCCAGAGCAAGAAAATGAAAAACCATCACTGCAGAAGTGCATCAATAATGCAGTGCCCCAAGACAGAAAATAAGTTGCAGTGTGGGATTTGCTATTTTTAATCTCAGGGCTCCTTTGCATCTCCCAATTTAGAAAGACACAACAGCTTCTGAATATGGCACTAATTATTCTCCAGACCTGACACACTGCAGCCAGCAACCAAGCCACAAGGAAAGGGAATAGGGAAAAAAAGAAAAGAGAGTTTTTATTTAGCCTGAAGGTTCAATGTCTAATTAGCACAGCTGCACTGAGAGATGAAAAGTGGAGCATGTGGGCAAGAAAAAGGTGCAAGCCATGGCACAATGACCAGCAGCCATGGCCCCAGCCACCAGCAGCCTCCTCACAAAGGGTCACATCCCTGAAGCACATAAAGGTATGGGGAAAAATGAAGGCATTCAGAGGAAAATATCTATTTTTTCCCCTAAAGCCCTTTCAGCCTCTGCATGGAGGAAAAAAAAGGCTCCTGAAAGACTTTGAGCAGGCTTCCAGGACCTGAAAGGAGCTCCAAGAAAGCCAGGAAGGGACTTCTGACAAGGGCTAGGAGTGATAGGAGGTGAGGGAATGGATTGGAGATTGAGGAGGGTAGATTGAGACTGGAGATGAGGAAGAGATAAGGGACAGTGAGGGTGAGGAGACACTGGCACAGGTTGCCCAGGGAGGTTGTGGAGCACAGAGAGGGAGGGTGAGGAGACACTGGCACAGGTTGCCCAGGGAGGTTGTGGAGCACAGCAGCACAGAATGTGATCTTTGATCACATTCTGTGCTCCACAACCTCCCTGGAGGTGTTCAGTGCCAGGCTGGATGAGCCCTTGAGCACCCTGAGGCTGGAAGGAGGTATCTCTGCCCACAGCAGGGGGCTTGGAACTGAATGAGCTTTAGGGTCCCTTCTAACTTCAACCATTCAATGCAATCAGACAGGTCTGAGCTCAGTGCATCACTCGATGCTGCTCAGATTTGCTGCTGACAAAGAGGAAAACTTCCACTCCTAGAGCTGAAGTGTGAAGTGCTGTGCAACGTTGACAGCCTAAGTGTTTGCAATCCTAGCAAGCACCAGCACTGAAAAGAGCATCTAGCAGGGAAAAGCTGACTGGTTACACACATTTTTGCTGTACTTTTGCCATACCACCCACAGCAAAATCATTATTGCAAGCAGCAGGTCAAATGAGTCAGTGTGAGCAGTAAAGCAGGGCCCATGGGGGGGGGAAGCCTCCTCACAAGGCTACTCATTTCCTTCTTCAATTAAATCCTTCACCTTTTCAGCAGGTGTAAAATAGGTTCCCAAAACTCACTGCAGCTCACAGCAATAGAGACCTCAGAGCAGCCTTCTGGTACCTGATGGGGACATACAAGGAAGGCAGGAAGGGACTGGAGGGATAGGAGGAGAGGGACTGAAGGAGCTGGAGGAGAGGAAATTTAGACTGAAGATGAAGAAGAAATTCTTGGCAGTGAGGATGAGGAGACACTGGCACAGGTTGCCCAGGGAGGGTGTGGAGCACAGAAGCACAGAATGTGATCAAAGATTGCCCCATCCACAACCTCCCTGGGCAACCTGTGCCAGTGTCTCACCACCCTCCCTGCCAAGAACTTCCTCCTCACATCCAGTTTCAATCTCCCCTCTGTCAGTCCAAACTCATTGCCTCTTGTCCTGCCATTCCCAGACCTTGTCAATAGTCCCTCCCCAGCCCTCCTGTAGCCCCCTTCAGATCCTGGAAGGCCACTATAAGGTCTCCTCGAAATCCCTGCTCAGTCTCCTCCCCAGACAGTGTTCCAGTCTCCTCACCATCTTCGTAGCCCTCCACCACTCTCTCCAAGCCTCATCCCTCGTCAAGCCCTGCAGAAGACATCCGCAGGTCGCACCGAGGCTGCCTCGCAGCCGACAGCGCTCCAGGAGTCTCCTCCGAAGCCTCCCGCAGCGCTCAGCGCCTGGACGGGCAGAGCTGCTCCACGTCCAGCAGCCACCGAACGGCTCTGTCCTGCCGCCCAGCGCTGCTGATTCCTCTGCATTCAGCCTCCCCACTTGAACGGAATACAAACAACACAAAAACACAACCCTCTGGAGCACAACGATCCCAACTCCTCCACCCCTCTCCTTCTCTCCCCCAACTCTTTCCCTCCCTCCCCACCTCTCTGGGACTCCTCCGTGCACGCACAATGCAAATCAGGCAAAGTTCCTTTCAGGAGGAGAGCGATTAACATGCGGAGGCAGCTCGCTGCTTTGTTTCGGTGGGATGTGAAGAGCCTCCGACAGGCACTGCCAAGCTCCGAGGTTTCCTTCAATTATCCCCCGGTGTTCGCTTGAGACCATCAGATCATGCAACAAGCACCACACACGAAGAGCAATTCGCCAGCGCTGTGTAAACAGCCCCCGAGTGATTGCTCATCTTTGGGGCCACACTGCCAGGGCAGAGCCACAGGGGATGGGAAAGGACCTCTGAGACCATCCAGGCCAGCCCAGAAGCTAACACCACTGCAGCAGCCAAACCATGGCAAAGTGCCACATTTNCCAGGGATGAGGACTCCACCACCTTCCTGAGCAGCCCATTCCAGTGCCTCACCACCCTGGCCATGAGGAATTGCTTCCTAACATCCAACCTGAATGCAGCTTTGGATAGCTTAGGTATGAAGAAACAAAAAAAAAAAAAAAAAAATTAAAAATTATTTGATTTAGATTTTTGAATCCTTAACAGAGCTCAATCTGCAGGCTAAAAGGCTGCATTTAAACCCCCACAGTTGTTCTGGGTAGAAAAAAAAGCCTGCAGAGATCACTCAATCCACACAAGCACTTCACTATCTTTTTAGTTTGTTTGTTTTTACCTCTTTAGGTTTGACCTAACCCATGACAAATGACAGTAGTGCAAATTAATCTCTGATAATTCTGCACAAATATGTTGCATTCTCCACTACCATTTGATGCATTTTGTCACGTAGATGACTTCAGAGCAAAAGATGCAACACATGAACCACCTGGAGAAGCCTGTTCAGAGTTGGATTTGCTGTTTCCTTCGTGCAAAGGTTGCAGCACTTCATCACCTATCACTTGGCAACTCCCAATTTTTAGCCATAACTAAGCAGGCCTCTCCCACTTCCCTTCCAGTCCCTGTTTTTTTATCTGGTGCAGCACAGTGTGGCCTCACCAGTGCCAAGCAGATGGATCTTAGAGAAAATTAAGCTTGGCTGGCATGGTCTTAAAAAAAAAAATATCAATAATCAATTGTGAGAAGGAACTTAGCCTGATTGACAGGGTCCCAATTGTTGCAGCAGTCTTAAAAGCTTATTTATGAAAGGAGAGAAAAATATTTCCCTTCATGACAAAATATTTTTATCCGTGACAAAAACATTTTCTTTCATGACAAAATATTTTCATCCACAACACCCTGGAAGTGACAACTGCAGAACACTGAGTCCAGAGCTGCTTTCTGTGCATCCAGTCCTGACAAACAATATTTGTTTGAATTCTGTCTCAAAGGGTCTCCTCCACTCTAAGAAATTAACCATTCTGCTTCTGCAGGCAGCTCTCAGTTTTCACCACCCAGCCTGCAGACCTTCACATCTGCCTTGTTCTGAGGTCTANCAGAGCAGGGTTCTGGGTTGGGCTTGGTGCTCCTGAGGGGCTGTGCCAGCCTGGGTGCTGCTGTGACTCTCTGGATTTAGGATGTTAGATGAACACAAATTTGGAGTGAGGCTTTTGTCAAGCCAAGCAGCAGCTTGAGACCAGCTTCTGCCATTCCCTGGCTTTCTGTCCTTCTGTCACCTGGCTTTGAGCCAACTCATGCCCACCTTACTACTGTGGGCACTCAGAGCCTTACAGAGCTTTAGTACCTCAGGACAGGGAGGAAACAGCATCTGTGCTGTGGAGACAATGACCAATTGTGCACTTGAGCTGCAAACATCTCCCCCTTATTTTTGCACCTGAGGTCTAATTTTGACCACACAGCAGAGAGCTGAGACATCTTCAGGCACAAGCAACTGAATTTCTTCACCCATACCATGGCTCCCTGTTTCCTGCTGTGAATGTCCAGGTTTAAATCACAGAATCACAGACAGGACCAGGCTGGCACAGCCCCTCAGGAGCACCAAGCCCAACCTAGAACTCTGCTCTACAAGATTCACCTTAAGCCATAGCCCCAAGCACCACATCCAAACCATCTTTAAAACACCCCCAGGCTGGGTGACTCCAGCACCTCCCTGGGCAGCTCATTCCAGTCCCTGACCACTCTCTCCAGGAAAAACTTTTTCCTGCTGTCCAGTCTAAACCTTCCCAGCCTCAGCTGGAGGCCATTCCCCCTTGTTCTGTCCCTAGTGACTGCTAGACAGCTACACTAATTACTCACTTAAGTGAGATGGCTTAAGAATCCTCATCACTCCTGTCTGGATTCTGCATCACCTATTAGTGTAGTACTGTGGGACCATACCCCACAGCTGTGCTTCTTGCAGAGAAAGCAGCCAAGACCTTAAAGCAGTTGGCACTTCTTTAGCAGCATAAACCATTGCTGACTCCTCCCCCACAGCAGTTTTTCCATCATCAGCTGCCTGCAGACCTGAAGTTATCAGGACTAAGGCTACTCACCTCCTGCATTTATCCAGACAGGAGTTTTGCTGAAGCACCTCTAATGTCTATGTGCCTTGTCAGATAAAAGCAACCTCAGATGCTAAAGCTTGTAACAAGGTCCAAAAACTGCCTCAGCAGACAGCCCTGGGCATTTGCAAATGCATCATCACCTGCCCTGCACACAGCAAGGTGTCCTGGCATGACAGCTTCCTTCCTTTAGCCTTGGAAGGTCTGGAAGCTGCAGGTATCATTCACTGTATGCATGGCAGAGGCTTGGAATCAGGTGATCTGGAAGGTCCCTTCCGACCTGATCCATTCTAGGAATCTGCCATCCCATCATCATCTCACACACAGTGGAAGCTGCTGGACTTAGAATCACAGAATTGTCAGAGATGGAAGGGACCACAAGGATCAGCCAGTCTCAACCCCCTGCCATGCCCAGGGACACAGGCCACAGCCTCATCCAGCCTGGCCTTAAACACCTCCAGGGATGAGGCTTCCACCACCTCCCTGGGCAACCCCTGCCAGGCTCTCACCACCCTCCTGCTGAACAACTTCCTCCCCACCTCCAGCTTTGTTCCATTCCCCCCCCAGTCCTATCACTACCTGAAACCCTAAAACTTCCCTCCCCAGCTTTCCTGTAGCTCTCTTAAGATCCTGGACGGCCACAATAAGGTCTCCTCGGACCCTTCTCTTCTCCAGGCTGAACTCTCCCACTGTCTCCACAGCAGAGCAGCTCCAGCCCTCTGCTCATCCTCATGGCCCTTCTCTGGACACCTTCCAACGCCTCCAGACCTTTCCTGTAACAGAGGCTCCAGCACTGGATGCAGTACTCCAGGTGGGGTCTCACCAGAGCAGTGCAGAGGGGCAGAATCCCCTCCCTTGACCTCCTGCCACACTTCTTTTGATGCAGCCCAGTGGAAAAACAAAACAAAACAAAATCTGCAGTTTATCCTTTAGCCATTCCACTGGTTTTAGGCACCTCTATCAAACTCAAAAGCACGGGGTAAAAAGAAAAACAATTAAAAAAACCCCTCCTTCTGGTCCTTGGTGGCTCCTGCCCCAGCCCCTGACAGGCTGCCATTTGGCTGCGATGAGAACTTCAAAAGGCAACCTCCCTAATGAGCAGCTGCAGCGGGGAAGCTGCGTTTCAACAGCAGCCACTGAAAGGGCACCGCCGCCAAACCCACCTCATTTACATCCCTTTGCATCACCCAGGGCTTTAAATGTGTTTTGCTAAACAAAAGCAGCCAGAGGCAGCGCGCAGCTGACCTTCCAATTGGATTCTGTGATTTTTAGGTCTCAAAGCTTATTTGCCTGGTGGCTCTTTTTGTTTTTTCCCCCCCCCCTCTCCCTTTCTCCCCCTCCCTTTACCCTTTAGGAGCGGAGCTGTGCTGTGATGCAAACCGACCCAGCAAGACCTCTGAAAACATGCGCAAAGGAGCGGAGTCAGGACAGGGGAGGATGCTTGGGAGCTGTAGTTCAGTTCACAGGCTCACCCTTCAGACATCCTCCCTGTTGTAGAAAGCAATGAAAGGTGTTGTAGGGCACGGAACTGGGCGAGCAGCAGAGGCAGCATCCTTACACTGCACCTGCAAAACGCTGCCAGGGCTCCTACTTGAATTTTTTTTCTGGTAGTTCCCTGTGTGAAAGCTGTGACAGAGACTTCCAAAGCAAACAGCTTCTCCCACAGGCTCAGAGCATCTTACTGTTTGCAAGCTGTGAGTTAGAGAACCAGAGAACCCTTAAGGACAAAAGCAAATCACACTCAAGTGCGCCTCGCAAAAGCGATGCTTCAAAAGCCACCGGAGGACACCGACCAACCCCCCCTAGAGCTGAGCATCCTCTAGATAAACAGTACCACCAGCTGTGCCCAAGAAAGACTGAAAGTGCAGGATGGCCTTTGAAATGAGGAAATAAAACCTGCTTTTGTCTCTTACTACAGCTATTTTGCTGTCTCCTGCAGACTGATGGCAGCAGATGCAGTATCCCACTCCTCCTCCTCCTCCTCCCCCATCAATTGGTTCTGCTTTCCTGCCAGCCAGTCAAGGCAAACCCCTGGCACCACCAAACTCCCCTCACCAAGAAAAAGCAAACAAACAAACACAGACACCCCCACAGAAAAACCAAACCAACCATTCTGTACCACCGAGAAACCAATTTCTTGTGCCCAAGAGCAGGAAAGCCTACTCTTAAAATATGTGTCTGGAGTTGAGCCAAGAAAAGCAAAGGCACTTTCAAGTCTGGAGAGCAGCCACGAGCTTTAAAACACTTTTTAAATGGGCATTTGTGGAATTACTATTAAATGCCCTTTAAAAAAAATAATTAAAAAAAAATAAATTTAAAGCCACACAAAAGCCAACAAAAGAACCCACAAAAAAACCCCAAAACCAAACACAAACCCAAACCAACCCACACCAAAACCATCAATTGGGTCAGGACTTCCCAAGTTCATCCATATCAAGAGGATGAAGTTTACACCAAGCACTGTTGTTTAGGAGCTGATAGTTGTTGGTATGGAAATGGAGATGAGCCATCTGCTGTGCCTATAAATCAGCTTCCAAACGATGAGATAATAGATTAAATAAAATCACCACTCTGAGAGACCACAGGAATACACACAAGAGGTGGAATGGCCCTCAAAGAGGTAAAGCCAAGGTTTTGTCCTGAGCCCATCACAGAACTGTTGCCCAGACAGCAGTTTCTGCCCTAATGAGCATCCAGCTCTTGTCTCCTCTTACTGTAAAGCCAAAGCTGGGGTTTCTTTATTACCATCATCATAGCTGCTCCCCCTCTTTCACTGCCATCTCCCCAACATCCTGGCTTCCAAAGCTAGAGCCTTTCCCTCCCCACCACAGACTGTAGTGGGAAAACAAGACAAAAATGGCCCAGCTTTAGAAGGCCAAAGCATCCTGCAGCGTGGAGAGCAGCACTGATGTGCTGGGTGCTGCTCTCACCATACCCAGTGCTGCTGCTTTGTTCTAGCTGTTTAATATTTTATGTGGGGGCTGCATTCTCCATTTGCTGCTGATTTAACAGTCCACTTCCAGCTGTGCAGCTCCCCAGGCACTCCACACGTTCATAATTATTATTATTGGATAAACATGTATTGGAGTGGGGGCAACAGATGACAACGCAGATAATTTTTCTTTGCTAACTTCCATCTATTTCCCATGGAAAAGGGGGGAGGGAAAAGCTTTATTCTTCCCTCCCACAGCTGAGCACGTATCAGAGAGGCCACAGAATCAGAGCCTGGCATCTTATAATGGCTGAGATAAGAACAGGGATGGTGAGCAGAGGGCGTGGCTGTGCCAGACGCAGAGCTGGCTACGGTGAAACACTGTGCTGGCAATGTGTGTGTGTGTGTGCCCCCCAAACAAAGAGCAGCATGTCTGTAAAAGATTACAATGCAGAGAAGCTCTCTAGCAGCGCTCAGGGCACGGCAGGGCTGCGGATCGTTAAGGCGGAGGTGTTGCGCTGATGTTAAACAGGTGGCTCGATTTAGCAACAGACTTGAGCGCACTGGTGGCAATGGTCGGCCATGACAGGAGCTGGAATTGAGCCACCAGATAGTAATTGTTACTGTGCTTGGCAGACAGGGCTACGGCAGGAGGAACTGCTCCGGCAGAGAAGGCACCGGCGCTGTGCGAACGAGGATGCGAGGAGCTAAGGGGCAGAGCTGAAGGGAAGGGCAAAAAGCAGCTGTGCCGTGGGGTCTGCAACGAGCAGGAGCAGTACGCTTGGGTAGGCTGCAAGGACCTGAAACAGGTAGAGGAGCTACCCTGCGACAGCGGCGACCTGGAGAGGAGGGAGCTACAACGAGCTGAGGGCGGCAGCGATCGGCAAACGGGCACGGGAGGACGAGCCGGAGAGGGGCTGCGAAAAGGCAAAGGCAGCTCGGAGCTGAGGGCAGTGTGGGCGCTTCGGGTCGCCATGCTTGCAAAGGAGGAGGGGGAGCAGCGCTCTGGTGATCTGCAGGAGAGGACCTGACCGACACGGCCGAGAACGGGCGCAGAAGGCTCCGGGGAAGCCTTCCCGGCGAGTGCGGGTGAGGACAGCGCAGAGCACGGTGCGGGCAGCCCCGGCCGGTGTCGCCGGCGGAGAGGCGGTGCCAGCACAGGTGTGGCCGAGACCGCACCCAGCCGGCGTGGGCGGAGCGGCGCGGCCCGGGCGGCATCGGCACCGCTACGGGCATTGGCGACCCCAGCGGCTCACGGCCGCTCCCGACCGGCCGCTGTCGCCGCCTGCCGCTCCTTTAACGGCAGCGGGGCGCAGCCCAGGCCCCCGCCAGGCCCCGCTCCGCCGACCGGCAGCCCCTCCGCAACCCTCCCGCAGCGCCGCGGCCATTCTCCTCTCCGCCCTGCTCTAACCCCCGCCTTCAACCGCAGCCGCACCGCTCCCCTCCCCGCCTCGCCTGCAATCTGTACCCCGCACATGCAGCGCTCGCAAGAAGGAGGGCGGATGGGCGGGGGCGGAGGCGGACACCGCTGCGTAGCGCAGCAGCATCTTCAACATTCACAATGAAATTGACGCGACAACGAAAAGCCGCCGCCGCCACCTCGCACGGCGACACCATTAGCACCGCGCACGTAGCATCCTCCCCGCTCCGCTCACCTCCTCCTTCCCCATCTCCATTGTTTGAGGCTCCCGGCACACCGAAAGCCCGGCCCGGGGGAGACGGACTCCCCGCGGGGGTGAGCGATTGCTGCCGTCGCAGCCGCGGGCAGCAGCGCCAGGGCGCAGCAGAAACCGCTCGCTCGCAGCCTTCTCACATAGGCTCCCCCTCCCCTCACCGCCCCTCCGCTTTCTGCTGTCAAATTGGCACTGCCCATCTTTCCCCTCCGGCTCCCGCGACAACGAACAATGTGCACCCAGCAGCTTCCCCGGCACGCACACCGGGCGCGGTCAGCAAGGGGGGGACCCCGCACCGCCTCTCCCCCGCAAGCCCCAGCGGCGGGGCAGCGGCGGCAGGGTCCGCCCGACCCCATTGTTCGCTTCGCCAGATCCCGATCCTACCCCGCCCCGGCTCCGGGCCGCGCCCCGGCCGTACCTGCGGCTCCAAGCAAAACCAGCGTCCAGGGCAGCACAGTGGCCAGCAGCATCGCAGCCGGCTGGGGGAGAGCCGCTCCTCAAATAGCCTTTTCCTGCGGTCCGCGGAGACGCAGCTCGCTCCGTGCAGATTTGATTTTCTTGGGGTTTTTTTTCCTCCCTTTTCCCTCTTCCTTTCCTTTTTGTTTTTTCCTTTCCTGCGTCTCCCTCCGCCGCTGCTCCTTCCCCGCTGCCGGCCGCGGTCCGGATCCGTTACCGCGCGTAGTCCCCGCACCGCCTTCTGCCGGCTGCGCCCCGACCGCGTCCCGGCGCCGCCGCTCTGACTGACAGGCGGCCTCAGCACCGCGGCCCGGATCCCTGCGCCGTCCGGCTACGGCTGGCACCGCCGTGTTCTTCCACCCGCGCCCGCCTCAAAGAGTACAGCGCAGTCCGCACGCAGCAGAGCTGGCGGAGAGTTACTGGGCGAGTGCTGCTTGGCAACGGAGGCCAACTCCACAGGTTCCCTGGGCAACCTCTGCCATTGTCTCACCACCCTCACTGTGATGTAGGTTTGGGAGTTCCCTGCCCCCCCACACTTTGTAAAATGACCCAGGCTAAAACTCAGTCGGCTGGAAGTTTAGATGAAGCTCTATTTACAGCTCAGCACAATGTACAAGCAGATATATACACTATATACAGCAATATTTACAGAAATATACCAAGTAAAGGTAATACAGAAACACAACACCCCTCCCAGAAA